>JAGKTI010007276.1:20192-37503 GCA_018397915.1 Birgus latro
GAAATGAGAAAGCAGCTGATTTAAAAAAAAAAAAAAAGCCCAATAAAAGTAAGTGAAAACAAAGCAACCTTTCAATTAGAAATGACAGACAGATTTCAGGCTCTAAGTTATGCTGAGTGTGACATTGATAAGTTGAGTTATAGACTGACAAAATTGCTATGAGAATCAGCAGAGGTATTAGGGAAAGCCAATACAACCAAAGGGAACAAGTATTAAAAAATGACCCTTGAACTCATGAAAAGAAGGAGATGAAAGTAAAAACAAAGAAAGATGAAACAGACAGAATGGAATTAATAAGCTAAGCCTGTCAACAAGAGACAGAGAGAAGAGAAAGAAAGAAAAATATGGATCAGCTCAAAGAAACTATCAGAAAAGGAAAAAGTCTGAAACAGGTTCAAAGTAAAATGGAACTAGGAAAGCAACAAATTGTAATCACTGAAAGACAAAAACAGCAAAGTCATTCAGTGCAAAGATAGGATGGTGAAGAGAGTTGAGCAGTTTTACAAAGAAATGTTTGCATCAAAGATAGTAGTACCAATGGCTAACTTTTCAGCTGACACAAGAAATACCTAAGGCAACACCAGATGAAGTAAACATTTCTCTTAAAAGTATGAAAAGGGATAAGCCCCCAGGAGAAGATGGAATAGTAGCAGATTTACTGTCAGATGCAGGAGTAGAAGTACAAAGCAGGCTCGCCACCTTATTTACTCAGTGTATAAAGAAAAAGAAAATCCCAAAATGTGGTGTAATTCAATAGTTATTTCAATTTATAAGAAAGGCAGCTCAAAAGATCTTAGTAACTATGAACCCGTTAGTTCTTTATCAGTTATTTACAAACTCTTCACTAAAGTCCTTATGAACAGAATAACAACATAATTGAAAGAAAACCAATCTTGCGTGCAGGCAGGATTCCAAAGCGGGTATTCGACCACAGATTGTCAACGCACAATGAATCAGCTAACTGAGAAAACTACAGAATATAATAAACCATTGCGCTTAAGGTTTGTTATTACGAAAAGGCTTTTGACTCAGTGGAGCACATTGCAATTACCGGTTTATAGAATCATTACAGGAACGAGGAGTATATGAGACCATTGTAAAACTGCTTGAAAACACGTAAAAAAAGGGAACTGCTAGAGTTAAATTACATAAAGACTCGGAAAAAGTTCTGATTAAGAAGGGTGTGTGTCAGGAACATACAGTTTCACCAAAATTATTTACAGCATGCCTAGAAAGTATTTTCAGAAAGCTAGACTGGGAGAACAAAGGAGTAAACATAGATGGAGAAAGCCTAAACCATATAAGATTTACTGATGACATTGTCCTAATCTCTGAAGCAGCAGAGACATTGCAAGAAATGTTAAATGACCTAAATAGAGAATGTCTCAAAGTAGGGCAAAAGATAAACTCGAGTAAAACTAAAGTACAGTACTGTAATGTTTAACCCAGATACATCAAAGAGCTTCATCAGAATAAGCAAAGATTTCTTGAAGAAGTCGAGGAGTATAATTACTTGGGGCAAATACTTAAACTAACGAAAGACCGTGATAACAAAATAAAAAAATGCATTACAATTGGATGTAAAGCTTTCAGTAAACATAGAGACATCATGAAAAGTAGCTTGCCAGTATGTATGAAATGGAAAGTATATGACGAATGTATAATCCCAGCTATGACACGGTAATGAGACCTGGAAACAGACAAAATCGATGGAAAATCAACCAATCCGTTCTCAAAGAGCAATGAAAAGGTTAATGTTGGGAATATTTTTAAGAGACAGAAAGATATCAACTTGTGTGAGTGAGCAGACTGAAATCAAAGACATTATAGAAGTTATAAAAGAACAGAAATGGAGGTGAGTACGTCATGTAGCAAGAATAAGGAATGACTGATGGAGCAAGAGGCAGACTGACTGGACTCAAGGAGATTGTAAGCATGGCAGAAAAGGGCCAGACAGGAGGTAGGGAGGTGAGACAGAGAAGTTTGCAGGCAAAATATGGCAGAGATTGGCACAACCAAGGAATTCATGGGAAAGGTTAGGGGAAGCCTTTGTTCAGCAGTGGACTTGCTGTGGCTGATGATGATGTTGATAATGATATATATACCGTATGTATATATAATTTTTGTTTCATTTTCATTTTTAAAGGCTCCAACATGATTGCATGTGTCGACCTTGGTCACCTAATGGTGGCTCTCCGTGCTGCTTCATCTCTGGCAGCTTCCCTATTTAATCCCTTAACCCTGAGATCACGCTTGATGACCTCGTCCCAAGTCTTTTTCGGTCTATCTGTCACTACCCGACCCCTAGTATTAACACTTCTCACTTTCTACACCCAAATTTCTTCCCCCATCCTCTCCACATGCCCAGACCATCCCAGTGTACCTCTCCTCATCACAAGACCAATACACTACAAATGGTTAATTGAGTGAGAAATCACACTGTAAGAGAGAAGAGTGAGGACAGTATAATGGAAAGGGCAGATTGGGGAGTGTTCAGGTGGTTTGGCCACTCTAATTTACAATCTACCATACTTTCTTATTCATTTTTGAAGCCACTTTTGTGTAGTCACGTATAACACAGAACCACTGTTTTGATGTAATGTGTAAGATATATAATACCAGAAAGGAGTTACACAGGAAGGTGGTATCACAGACAAACCCTGATATGAGCAGTCTCTCACTTTATATGGTAGGACCTCATAGATTAGTTCTGTTGGTGTGTGTGCTCTGTTATTGTGTGTGTGTGTGTGTAATAATCCATCTCTCTATCTATAGCCCGACGCCCTAATCCCGCAAAGGGTGGGCGCAGACAAAACGCCTCCAAACAAGCGAATAAAGTGTGTAATAATAATTAGTTTATATTTTATACGTAAATTGGCTGGCTTTTGGCAGAAAATATCCTAGTTGGGGAGGCACTTTAGAAATGGTCAGATTTAATATTATCTTGATTAGTAACTACTACCATAGTATTATATGTAATAGATGTTGTGGGATGGCATTGATTCATACTGTACACTGTTTTTTTATGGAAAATAAATGCAGTGATTTAGTAATATGATGGATGTTCTTTGGAAGCAGTGATAAGAAATAGGGAAGTGAGCTTGGAAGTAAAAAAGTCGCAGCATGGTAGTATTTGTGATACCAACTCCAACATTTGGAGGTGAAGCTTGGACCTTGTTGGAAGGACACAAGTCAAGAGTGAGAGCAGTAGAAATGAGTTATTTGAGAGGATCATGTGGAGTTACATGGTGAGACAGTCTGACAAATGAGGAAGTGAAAAGGCATTGTGGTGTGGATGTAGATGTGATAGAAAGTGTTAGAAGAAATGCACTGAGGTGGTTTGGCCACATGGAGCGGATGGAGAGTGGGAGACTAACGAAGAGAGTGTATGCGAGTGAGGTGGAGGAGGAGAGAGGGAGGGGGAGGCCAAGGATAAGATGGAGGGATGGAGTGGAGAGGTATATGAAAGAGGGGTTTGTGAGCTGGTAGCAAGGCAGTGAAGTGGCATTGGATGGGCAGCATGGAAGCGATTTGTATGTGGCCACCCCTTATGAGATTGAGGCATCTTGCAATAGATAGATAGATAGAGAGGATGGAGAGTAAGAGACTAATGAGGAGAGTGTATGTGAGTGAGGTGGAGTGGGGTAGAGGGAGGGGGAGGCCAAGGATGAGATGGAGGGATGGAATGGAGAGGTATATGAGAGAGGGGGATGTGAGCTGGAGCAGGGCAGTGAAATTGTGGGGGACAGAGTGATATGGAGGCACTTTGTTTGTGGCCACCCCTTATGGCATCTGGCAATAGATGGGTATATAGGTGGACACATATAATGTGTGGTGATGTTTCATGAACCTAAGTATGCACTCAAACTTAATTGTCCATACTTATTATATACTGGGTGACCAATACTGTATATAACACTCCACATCCACTTTGCCGGGCAGTTTCTCATGTGTTGTGGGGACGGCTCACTCATTGTTATTAGTGTCTGCCTTTATTTATTCATTTTGTACTCCCATTGCCACATCCACACCAGCCACCTGAGCCATCCCTCCGACACATGCGATTCTCTCACATAAGTTTCTAGTGGAGTGCTGTGTATGGGCACCGTCCATATCATTTCATATTGCATAATTCATATACAATAATCCCTTTACTATTCGGATGCCCAGTATTCGGATGCATCACCATTCGGACATCGTGGGCTGTCCGACCCCCAAAATGCCAAAAAATTCGAAAAAATCCTTTAAAAATCCGATTTTTTTGGGACCGCGTCAATTTGAGTTTCCCGTGCGCGCCGATAGGCTGTGTTTTCACGCGTCACACCTGTCTGTCTGTCTCATTTCACGCTCCGCTCCTGGCTCGTAAACACACTCTGAAAATGGCGGCTGAAGTGATTGGTTTTGTGGTGATACCCTACCTCCTGCAGGGCTTGATGCTGCTCTTCACCTTCTTCATCATGTGTGTGATAATGGCCCCGCCACCTGACTAGAGGAAGAAAGTGGTTCTGATTCTGGAGAAGAGGGAGTTGTATTGGAGAAGGTGGACGCCGGGTGGCCGACATCACGGATCCTACGTGAATTCAACCTCCCAGGACTCGTCACTAAACCACACGGGAATTTACTGTTATGTACAGTGCAGTGAAGTGATGTGATGCAAGGTATGCGAAAGAAAACGTTGTGGAAAGTACTTGTGAGAAGTGCTGGTGAGTGTAAAGTGCACCGGAAGTGCTAGGGTGTGTCAGGTGCAAGGTCTTACTGTCAGAGTCTGAGATGATCGAGCAAGTTATACATCAGGATGGCGGCAACATTCTGGTAAGTACCCTAACTTCATCAAAATTCCTTGTTTTGTTCTTTCCATATCATTAATCTCATGCTTAAACTGTGTGAAAGATGATTTCCATAATGATTTTCATGTCTAACCTGTTTTCATCATGCTGTAAATGGGTTAAAAAATTACCCTAAATGTTAATCATAATTTCCTGCTTTCAATTTAATTTTTTCATGCATGGTTTTTAAGTGCACCAGCTATGAAAAAGGTGAATGCCTTTTAATTTTTGTGCAAGATGATTACCATAAAGATTTTCATGTCTAGCCTGTTTTCATCATGCTGTAAATCGTTTCGTTTTCGTTTCGTTTTTGAAGGCTCCAACATGCTTGCATGTGTCGGCCTTGGTCACCTAATGGCGGCTCTCCACGCTGCTCGATCTCTGGCAGCCTCCCTATTCAGTCCCTTAACCCTTAAGTCACATTTAATGACCTCGTCCCATGTCTTTCTCGGTCTACCCCTCCCAACCCCTCCCCCAATATTAACACTTCTCACCCTCTGCACCCAATTATCATCCCCCATCCTCTCCACATGTCCAAACCACCTCATCACAACACCAATACACTCCAGTCCCATCCTACCTCTCAACTCTTCTAAATGAGTTAAAAAATTACCCTAAATGTTAATCATAATTTCCTGCTTTCAGTTTAATTTTTTCATGTATGGTTTTTAAGTGCACCAGCTATGAAAAAGGTGAATGCCTTTGATTTGTGTGCAGGATGATTACCATAAAGATTTTCATGTCTAACCTGTTTTCAGCATGCTGTAAATGGGTTAAAAAATTACCCTAAATGTTAATCATAATTTCCTGCTTTCAATTTAATTTTTTCATGCATGGTTTTTAAGTGCACCAGCTATGAAAAAGGTGAATGCCTTTGATTTGTGTGCAAGATGATTACCATAAAGATTTTCATGTCTAACCTGTTTTCATCATGCTGTAAATGTGTAAAAAAATAACCCTAAATGTTAATCATAATTTCCTGCTTTCAATTTAAGTTTTTCATGCATGGTTTTTAAGTGCACCAGCTTTGAAAAAGGTGAATGCCATTGATTTGTGTGAATGATGATTACCATAAAGATTTTCATGCCTAACCTGTTTTCAGCATGCTGTACTGTAAATGGATTAAAAAATTACCCTAAATGTTAATCATAATTTCCTGCTTTCAATTTAATTTTTTCATGCATGGTTTTTAAGTGCACCAGCTATGAAAAAGGTGAATGCCAGTGAATTTCATGTCTGGTCATAACCTAACCTAACCTAACCTAACCTAACCTAACCATTTTTTTGGTAACAATTTACATCATTTACTGTATTTGATGCTTTGTATCCAATAATTTAGTGCATAAAATGTGAGAAAAGATGATTTCCATGTCCGATACTTACTTATACTCTGCTGGCAAGTTCTGACCACCTATGCCTTACTCACCTCTAAATCATCATTTTTTGGTTAAAATTAAATTAATGCATGCTTTGTGTGCATTATTTATGTGAAAATGGACCTAAATAAGTGCTATACATGTCCGGTAGGGAGATAGGAAGGTAGTTTTCTGATTTAGGTTAGATTAGGTTAGGGTCATGAATGACCGGTGCTGGAGCTTCAGGGCCAATATTCGGACAAGACCAATGTCCGGACATCCCTTTAGCTCTATTATGTCGGATAGTAGAGGGATTACTTACTGTAATTTTATAATATTATATATAATCCAGCATTACTACTGTTAAACAGTATTTCTGCAGTAATAATGTTTTAATACAACAGTAATACTGTACTGCTATAATACTAATGATACAACAATGCCATAATACTTACTGATATTTCAGTACAATATTTAATATTGCTACTGTAGGTACAGTGGTTACAGGAACAATATTGGCTAATTCTCCATAACTTATAAAACAGTATTTCCAGTCTAATTTTAATACCAGAACACATCATGCTCCACAATATAATTGCACTGAAATGGTTGGTGATAGAGCAGATGCATGTTATACTCAGCTTATGGCAGTACAGTATCTTGTTATTGCCATTGTCATATTCATTGTACATCAGGCAGTATGATTGCATCACATAATTACCTATTACATTTTGGCTAATGATATAGCACACCTTTATTGAACAACTATGAGTGTAGTAATATTACTGTGTTGTTATGTTAGTACAAGGACTTTTTATTCATTGCTTGGTTGTACAGTAGTGCAGTAGTTCATCATATGGCAAATGTTACTTATACATGACTTATAATAGCAGTATCTTATTCATTTCATTTCGTTTTTTAAGGCTCCAACATGCCTCCATTCGTCGGCCTTGGTCACCTAATGGCGGCTCTCCATGCTGCTCAGTCTCTGGCAGCTTCCCTATTCAGTCCCTTAACCCTGAGGTCACACTCAGTGACCTTGTCCCAGGTCTGCCTCTCACAACCCTACCCCTATCAGTAACACTTCTCACTTTCTGCACCCAGTTATCATCCCCCATCCTCTCCACTTGCCCAGACCATCTCAGTCTACCTCTCCTCATCACAACACCAATACACTCCAGTCCCATCCTACCCCTCAACTCTTCCATCGTAAACCTAGCCCCGGCCTCGCACTGTGGGATGCACTGCACATGCACCAAATCATTGTCATTTCTGTATGTTTGAGCCTGCGAATATTCTCTTCCTTTACTGCCCAGGTCTCACTACCTTACAGCATTACACTCCTAACATGCTGCATACAAAGATCCCATAGCATGGAGGGAGAGCCCTCAGTGTTAGGAGAGGCAACAGCTCTCCGAACTTCTTCCAGACCACTCCTCACTCTAGCCACAGAGCTAGCTCCAGCCCACCCCTAGCACATAACATGTCTCCCAAATAACAAAACTCTTCCACACATTCAAGAAACTCACCAGCAAGTTCAATCCTTTCACGCTTGACAATCTCCATCTGCTCTCTCTGACACAATGCATACATGAAATAGCTTTATCTCGCAGTCTACCCCTAATACCACTACTTCTCTTATGCACCCACTAATCACAGACACTGCGCAAGATGGAATTTCTTTCCACATCAAATCGCACATGGCCACTCTCCCCTGTCTTCGACAGCACTGCCACCAGCCATAGATACCGTCACTTTTGTTTTATCTGCATTTACTCATAAGCCCTTGTGCCCCATACCATCTCTCTCCTTATTTATCTGATAATATTTCATTGTATATCTGATAATGTGATTTACTTCTTGTACCACTTTAACTGGTAATTACATTTGTGATTGAATATAATGCAAGAATTCACATTCACTGACTGTAGGTGAGTGAGTAACTGAGCACCAGAGTTTGTGGTTAACCGTTAGTGTACAGTAGTTCAGTTACACTGGAAATGTTTAATGTGGTCATGGCATGTTAGTTATTATTATTATTGCCGCTTCCATGTCGCTCTGTCCCCCGCCATTTCACTACCCCGCTCCCAACTCACACCCCCCTCTCTCATGTATGTACCTCTCCACTCCATCCCTCCATCTCATTCTCGGCCTCCCCCTCCCTCTCGCCCCCTCCACCTCACTCACACTCTCCCCGTCATTCTTTCACTTTCCATCCTCTCCAAATGCCCAAACCACCTTAACGTGTTTCTCCTAACGCTTCCTATCACGTCCACATGTTGGTAAATTGTTTAATTGTGTCATGGTATGATTTTTTTTTCCCTCACCCTTTCAGTTGTGTTTGTTAGGGATGATGACCAGGCCATGCAGGTGTTGGTCTTAGTGAGTTTGGGTAATACAGTGGCATAATTATGAATTCATCAGCTCAGCTGGTGGGACACCCAGCAACTTTAGTTGCTGTAGATGGTATAGACGGTATGATACACTTTTGTGGAATGTTAATGAGGTTCATCCGGGTGAGGCTGTTGTCTGTAGTAGAGTCAAGGAGCTTGACATCTTTAACCTGTTGAAGGACATGACTGCCCAGTGTGGTGTCAGGAGGCACAATTGTGTGTGTGTGTGAGAGAGAAAGAGAGAGTATGTGTGTCTTTATCGAAATTTTTTCTGTGCTTCTGTGACTGTTGAGTTGATCCGTTTGTCATCCAACCTTGATACTAGGCCATTATGTCTTTGAATTTGTTTATAATTATATCTTTATTGCTTTCTATATGTATGTCTCTTCATATGCACACATCTGACCTACCATATCTCTAAATTATTAATAAACCAACCATATATCTGTCATGTATCAAACACCTACCACTATATTGTTAAACCCCTACCATATATCTGTTATTATTAAATCCCTACCATATATCTATTATTATTATTAAACCCCTGCCATATATCTGTTATTATTAAACCCCTACCGTATATTTATTATTATTAAACCCCAACCATATATCAGTCTGTTATTAATCACCCATCAGACATAACAATTTACTGCCATAGATCTGTGCATTATTAAACACCTAAACCAGGGACAAAGGTAAGGCTTCATGATGGTGTTCCTCATAAGGTCATCAGTAACTAAGCTTCATAAAGGTTCGGATTTACACCTATGTTCCTGTAGCATTTTTTACTCACGATTTCCTCATCTTTCATTTGCCAAAGTTATACCGTTTCCCCCTGAGACTCCCTGTATATTGGACTGTGGTAGCCTAGCCTCGGCACCCCACACTTCCTTACTATCAGTTATCAAATTATCCTTTACCTGTGTTTACTTATCACCTTCTCTCCCCCACAGGTAAGTCTGCTGTCCTGGCTGGCTGCGGTGGTGAGTACTGCACTATACTGTATGATCACCAGCGCTCTCTCTCTCTCTCTCTCTCTCTCTCTCTCTCTCTCTCTCTCTCTCTCTCTGCAAATAACATACAGAACATACGGTGTGAACTAATCAGCCAATCAACGCCCCATCCATCCAGCCTTTCATTCATTTCTCCATTCATCCTTTCTGTCTGTAGGTACTGTATAGCAATCAGGTGTCCATCCATCCATCCATCCATAACTAAATAAAACAGCCAGTCGACCATCCATCCATCCACCCGTAACTAAATAAAACAGCCAATCGACCATCCATCCATCCATAACTAAATAAAACATCCAATCGACCATGCATCCATCCATAACTAAATAAAACAGCCAATCGACCATCCATCCATCCATAACTAAATAAAACAGCTAGTCAACCATCCATCCATCCATCCGTAACTAAATAAAACAGCCAATCGACCATGCTTCTGTCCATAAGTCCATTGAGCCAGCTTTCGTACCGTCCATAGTTATACCAGTCAGACAACCTACCGACCATCCATCCATCCATCCATTCCTAGCTACCGGGAATCAGCCAACCATCGATCACTGCGTACAGAGCCGCAAGCACCACTCAGCCTTCCATCACCCCATCCCTCTGTGCACCCGCTCCGTACCACCTGCGGGAATTCCTCAAAGATACGGCCAGGAAATGATGTTAGAGAATTGCCCAACTTTGTGATAAACTGATGTCATTGTGTTACCCGAACTTTTCTTATTAACAGCGCCTTCGTCGACCGCGTGAACTTTGTCGCGTCGTGAACCTGTCAAAGGGAACGGGGAAAAAATGGACGTGCTAAGCAAAGGAATGGGTGGGAAAGAGGGTGTAAAGAAATAGCTAAGAAATGGGTGGGAAAGGGGGTGTAAAGAAACGGGCGTAGTGAGCTAAGAAATGGGTACTACTGCTACTACAACAACAACAACAACAACAACAACAACAACTACTACTACTACTACTAAACGTCATTGGAGTGTTGGGGACAAGCTTTTATTCACCGTATTCACCTCTTCATTCATCCTCTTCATTCTCATTCATCTTTCCTCATTATCCCGTACACTTGGGCCCTTATTTTCTGCGGGTCAGGAAGCTCCCTAACATCTCCTCCTCAGCAGTTTATTCTTGGATATGGCCGGCTAATATCCTTTTGTACTTTATGTATGCAGAGTATGACGGTAATGGAAGGATTTGTGTGACAGACTAGGACAGTAAGGTGTAATAAACAAAATAAATCACTTAGGAAAAGTTGTTAGGGATTTCCTGAACCGACGAGAATCCCGGGCTTGGTTTATGTGGCCAGTCATGAGTGAAATATACACTTTTTACACAAACTTGGCCTAAAACTACCGTCTCCTCGCCGTGAGTGCCGAGTTCTAGCATTAGGTTAATACGGAAAAATTACGCTAGTCATGAAGAAGTGCCGTGAAAAACCGTATACCGGTAATGTCATCTTATTCTGCCACTGAGCTACGGGAAGCAGGCCGCCAAAGGACGAAAATGTGGGCCAAGTTAAGTTGAACAGACTATAGTACTGTGTCGCTGGCTCCCCAATACCTGTACATCTGTCCAGTTTGACGTGGCCTCAAGTTATCCTCTCTGCACCTTGAATGTTGAGCTGTAGGTACAAACTGACGCTAGAATATTATACTAGCAACGAGGAGGTGCTGTGGAAAGGATGGGGAGTTGTATTGTTCTGCTGCCATTGGGGTCAGGTGAAATAATTGACCAGAGAGCAGAAATAAAGAAGTTAAGGTATATCTTGTATCTAAAAGCCGAGCACTCACTCTAAGGAAAAAGCAGCTAGCCATCACAACAACAAAAGACAGACAGACAGATATACAGATCGATCGATAGAGAGATAGATAGCATGATACGATTCTTTTAGGTCTTTGCTTGTGACAGTAATATCGTTAATGACTTTTTTTTTTTGCCACATTTTTATTCAGTTTATGGAATACCTTTGATAGTGCAAAGTTTAATGCTGTATAAATGTTTGGAATAAATATGTCGTGTGTGTGTGTGTGTGTGTGTGTGTGTGTGTGTGTGTGTGTGTGTGTGTGTGTGTGTGTGTGTGAAAAACCGCTCGGCTGAAAAAGAGCTTCATAATTCTAAAGAACTTCATTCATTCCCACAATTGAACATGAAACAGATTCCCAAAAAATTCTTAACGTTTGTAGCTGCGTTTATATCAGCTCAGATATAAAATCGTAGCTTGTTTCAGAACCCTTGTAGTTTTGGAAATCAAGCGAGGGAGAGAGAGAGTACCAATTGTGATGATTAGCCAGAAAACTCAAATCACAGGTACACGGAATTAAAGTCTAAGCTAGGTTATGTGAACACACACACACACACGTAGAGAGAGAGAGAGAGTGTGTGTGTGTGTGTACGGGAAACTGTCATATCGGCTTGACTGACAGAGGAAGTTTGTGAGTGCAGATTAAGAGGCTGATATTGGCTGGAATGCTGGAGTGGTAAGCGAGCAGGTATTTAAGTATTCCGGTAGACTAGAGAAGTGGCCTGTTGTTTGAAATGCTGCGAGTTCGATCCCAGGCTGGAGCAGAGGACAGTGTGATGATTTGCATTTTGTTATAACAGATCTCACTGCTCCTCCACAAGACCCACCGACATGTCACAAAAATACCCCCGCTAATACCCTCACACCAGTCCTGAATGAGATGGCCCTAGCTTGTAGTCAGTATGCATGAGGGAAGGGTAGAGGGGGTGGAAGGGAAAGAAAATAGGAGTACTGCATGGAAAAAGAAGATGGGAATGATGGTACAAGGTGTGGAGGGGGTGGAAGAAAAAAGAGGTGAGGTGGAAGGAAGAGAGAAGGGGTGGAAGGGTAAAACAGATCTTGGTAAGGTGGACGAAAAAGTGGAGAGCGGAGAGGTGGAGGGAAGAGCGAAAAGGAACGGAGGGTTGGAGGGAGGAGTGGAAGGAAAAAGAGAGGAAAGGAGAAAGGAAGAGTGGGAGGGTAGAGAGAAACAGAGGTAAGGAAGTATGGAAGGGAAGTGAGTGGTGAGGAGGAGAAAAGATTGGATAGGTGGAAGGAGAGAGAGAGAGAGAGAGATAAGGAGGAGGAAGGAGTGGAGGGAAGAGTGGAGAAGTGGAAGGGGAGAGAGAGATGATGAGGAGGGACGAGTGGAGGAGTGGAAGGAAAGAGAGAGAGGTAAGGATGTGGAGGAGTGGAGGGAAGAGTGGAGAAGTGGAAGGAGAGAGGTAAGGAGGAGGGAAGAGTGGAAGGAGAGAGAGAGAGAGAGGGAGGAGTGGAAGGAAAGAGAGAGAGGTAAGGATGTGGAGGAGTGGAGGGAAGAGTGGAGAAGTGGAAGGAGAGAGGTAAGGAGGAGAGAAGAGTGGAGGAGTGGAAGGAAAGAGAGAGAGGTATGGATGTGGAGGAGTGGAGGGAAGAGTGGAGGAGTGGAAGGAGAGAGGTAAGGAGGAGGGAAGAGTGGAGGAGTGGAAGGAGAGAGAGAGAGAGAGAGAGGTAAGGATGACGGCTGAGATGAGCTAAACCGTTCTGTCTACAGGCAAACACCTTTACCTTGGAAGGGTCTGGACAAACATATCCTCTCATGTGACCACGCCGTAAGAGGGAGGAGGAAAGGGAGGGGGAGGGGAGGGGTAGGAAGAGGAGGAGGAGACTTGAGGAGGAAACGGGGTAGATAAAGATTTAGAATGGTGGAGGAAGTAAGGAGTGAGGATAGAAAGTTACAAAGGAGTACAAAGGCAAGCAGACAGCAACAGACCTGTTGGTCCATTCATGGCTGTTTGGTACAGGGAAGGTTAAAACCAACAAAACGATTTTGCCAGCCAAAGACTAGGATAGAAGAGCAGGAAGGCACCCCCCCACCCACTGAACCCTCCAGCCGAAGTTGGCAGGAAATAGTGAGAAGGACCACTGTGCAGCATAGAAAAGCTGTCATGGTCTTTTCATAGGAAAGAGGGAGAGGAAATTTTATTCAACACTGTGTGCCTGAAAAGGAAATTAATACTAAATCAACAGTATTAATCGATGTTGTTCTGCAGTTGTATCATCCAGGGTCTGAAAAAAAGTTATGTATACGACAGAAATGTGTTATGCAGGAATGAACATACTAAGCTGGGTGTTAGAAGACATTTACCTATCCAAGCGATTTTTAAAGGTTAGTACTTTATCACAGTTAACTACATTGAAGGGCAGTTTGTTCCATATATTTACAACTCTATCAAAGAAGAAATGCTTAGCTTCGTGCTCCTGAAATCGTATCCCAATAACTGTATGTTCATTACCTCTGGTATAATTAGAGCAATCAAATGTGAAGTATTTACTGATAACCATATATATCGTGTCCATCGAACTGAATACTTGAATTAAATCTCCTCGTAATCTGCATTTAATTAGGACAAAGAGATTAGGGGCTTCTAAATGCTCCTCGTAATCTGCGTGTAATGAAGGCAAAGAGTGCCCCTCGTATGGTTTATTTCTCATTCTAGGTATCATCTTTGTCACTCTTTCCTGTACTCTTTCAAGTGTTTCCGTAGCTTTTTTATAATACGGTGACCAGAACTGAACACAATTCTCCAAAGTGCGGGCGTACCAAGGAATGATAAAAAGTAAAGATGATATTTGTGGATTGTGTTTGAATTATCTACGTACGAAGCCAGTCAGAATATTGGCTTTTTTAACTTCCTTTGTATACTGTTTGGTTGGTTTCAAATCATTTGTTATTATAACTTCTAAGTCTTTGTCATGGTCTACCCTGTCAAGCTGAGCATTCTTCATTTTATTACTGCCAGTGTTTAGCACTTTACATTTATTATCACTGAAATCCATTTGCCATGTTTGGGCCCAGTTAAACGGTCGTTAAAAATCTCTCTTAATTGCCTGCCTCTGCAATGCCGTGTCCGCTTTGTTATGGTACCTGTTTTAGTCTCATTGGTAAATGTAGAAATCATACAAGATAGCCCGTCATCAGTAATATTTATGTATATTAAAGAGAGGACCTACCACTGAACCCTGCAGTGCTCCACTTGTAATGTCTATCCAGTCTGATTCTTTTCCATTTATTACAACTCTTTGTTAAGTTTGGAGGATGAAACAGGGAAAAATGGTTGCTGGTTGTTTGAAAGTAGTGATAAGAAAGAGGGAAGTGAGCATGGAAGTATAAAAAAAAAAAAAAAGTCGCTGCATGATTGTATTGTGACACCAACTTTAACTTAAGGAAGTGAAGCTTGGGCCTTGTTGGAAGGACACAAGTCACGAGTGAGAGCAATGGAAATGAGTTAGTTGAGAGAGGCACGTAGAGTTACATGGAGAGAGAGAGAGAAAGAATGAAAAATGAGGAAGTGATGGAGCGTAGTGGTGTGGATGTGGATGTGATAGAAAGCGATAGGAGAAATACATTGAGGTGGTTTGCATGTGGAGAGGATGGAGAGTGAGAGACTAACGAGGAGAGTGTATTTTAGTGAGGTGGAAGGGAAGCGAGGGGCGGGGAGACCGAGGATGAGATGGAGGGATGGAGTGGGAAGGTATATGAGAGAGGGATGTGTGTGTGAGCTGGGGGGAGGGCAGTGAAATGGCAGGGGACAGGGCAACGTAGAGGCGATTTGTTTGTGAGGCGCCTGGCAATGAATATATAAACAGAAGACTCTTTGCTTTCGTCCGATGACTCAATCTTAGTCCACCCGAGCACACTGCCACTGAAACCATACGGCATTAGCCTCTGTAGGAGTTTTTTGTGTGGAACTTTGTCAGGTCTTTTGAAAACCAAGACAGACAACATCAACAGATTTAACCCCGTCGTACATGGTCAGTACATCATTGAAAAAGTCCAACAGATTCGTGAGGCGGAAGCGATTACAATATTCCGAATCATGTTGTATCATAGTCGTTTTTATCCCTTGGGTTGCATGTGGTATTATTATTTTAGTGTGCAAGATGAGGAGAGAAAGGGGAGTTGAGGGGATGAGGGAGGAAAAGTGGAGTTGAGGGGGTAAGGAGGGAGGAAATGGGGAATTGAGGGATAAGGAAGGAAGAAAAGGGGAGTTGAGGGGATAAGGAGGGAAGAAAAAGGGAGCTGAGGGGGGAAAGGAGGGAAGAAGAAGGGAGTTGATGAGGAAAAGGGGAGATGATTAAGCAAAGGTACCTTATAGAGCTGGGGTCGGGGAACAGGGGTAAATTGCCCCAAATGGGGTAACTCTAAAATTTGAGGGTAATGCGTGCGATGTATGATATATTATTCACATAAATGATGCAGGTTTTAGCGAGGAAGATGTAAAACCACGTATCATGTATACTGTACCACAGGCAACAATTTTAGGAGCAAATTGGCTTGTTTTCGTTTACTTTGAAATTTGGGGGTAATTACATTGGACTCGAATAAATCTTTGGGTAATACTCTAAAAATGTTCCCCGACCGCAGGTATGGAGTTTAAGACCGAGGTGAGAAGAGGAAGGAAGTCAGATCTGTTAAAGAGTGATGGAAGAAGAGGAAGCAAGTCAGATCTGTTAAAGAGTGATGGAAGAAGAGGAAGCAAGTCAGATCTGTTAAAGACTGGTGGAAGAAGAGGAAGCAAGTCAGATCTGTTAAAGACTGATGGAAGAAGAGGAAGGAAGTCAGATCTGTTAAAGACTGATGGAAGAAGAGGTAGCAAGTCAGATCTGTTAAAGACTGATGGAAGAAGAGGAAGCAAGTCCGCTTAAGACTAATGGAAGAAGAGGAAGGAAGTTAAATCCACACTGGTCTTATTTAAAACTAAGGTCGCGAAGAGAAAAAACACCACATTATTGACGCCATTGTTAGCATACATGAACAGTTGAAAGATATTTGACCTTTAGACCGCGTTGCTAGGCTTCATTATTCCCTCGCGCACACTGTTTTAATAATAATACAATAGTAGTAGTAAGAATAATAATAATAATAATAATAATAATAATATATGAGAGAATGATGATGGTGTTGATGATGGTGATGCATGAATGGACTGTGTTGCTTGTGACTGTTAGCGTGTGCGTGTTGGGAGTTGCTGTGGAGGGTGTAAGCATCGGTCGTGTGTGTGTGTGTGTGTGTGTGTGTGTGTGTGTGTGTGTGTGTGTGAGAGAGAGAGAGAGAGAGAGAGAGAGAGAGAGAGATATTTATTGCAGTAAAGTATTGAAGTTATGTCACCTGTCAGACGTGTGGAGGTAAGAGCCACGGAAAGAGATAATTAATAAGCCCATCTCGGTACTGCCCTGAACGAGTTGGAAGCTTGCCATCTTTCCGCCTTGAATGCTGAGCTGCAACAGATAAAAACTAGAATATGGTGCTTGTCACGAAGAAGTGCTGTGGAAAGGATTTAGAACCGTAGTATCGTCTTTTTTAGCCATTGAGCTACAAGGAATTAGTAGGAAAAAGGTGGATAGTCTCCGCCAATTTGCAGTGAATGGACTATAGGAAGGGAAATGGCGTTACTACAGTACTGATAGTCTTGTGATAGATAGTATTACGTTAACTATCTGAATGGTAGTGGGTGATAAGTAGTAGTAGTAGTAGTTGTAGTAGTAGTAGTGGTTGTTGTTGTGTTGTGTTTTTAGTGGGACCAAAGTTAATGTTGAAATTCATAACTATAATCTTTTCACCTTAACTTGGCCAGAAGATTGTATTCCTTTGTTGATTATTTGATGTAGATCAGGGTAAAATAATTTTAAAAAAAGATGAAAACTAAACACACACACACACACACACACACACACACACACACAC
>JAGKTI010007277.1:0-2500 GCA_018397915.1 Birgus latro
GTACTTGGCTTAGGACATTTTTGTAGTGGTAAAAAAGTTATCAAAAACTATATCTAATCCCTCCAGTTAAAAATGGCTCTCGGCGGATGACTAAAATCGTGTGGTGACAAAAAGATTATAAAAAAAGAGGTTTCACATACACACACACACACACAGTCTACATCCAATCTTTTTTTTTTTTACACCATCAGGAACGTAGAGGCCCAGTGCTAGGCTACTAAGACCCGACGTTTAAGGCAAGGATGACCAACCTCACGCTTCCTTGAGTGGCATTATATGAACAATAAATCCAGACAATCCCTCCGACTGAAACACTTGAAGGCGTCCTTACGGTTACATGGCTACCACCCAATGTAGCAGCTGTTTCACTGATAATAGAAAACGAGTGGCTTGTCACTCAGTGTAGTCATCTGAAGATTTAACTACACAGAGTTCAGTGGATGGTGGAAGGCCCTACCAGCCACTGCAACATAGATATTCTCTCACCTCTCTCTCTCTCTCTCTCTCTCTCTCTCTCTCTCTCTCTCTCTCTCCCCACCATTGATAATGTGTTCCAGGCAATCCTATTGTAATTATCCAACATTTATTGGCTTATGATATTTAGATTATACTCGTTTGAACTTCAGAACGATGACACTTTAGGTCCAATCTTCCCACCGACAGTTTTGAATTACTTAGGAAAGAACTTGTAGTGACGGGACCCTATTTTATATTCATTCATTTATTTGTCTGTTTACTTGTTTATTTAATGGCCGTCTATTTTATTGATTCATTTGTCTATGGGTGTATGTATTGATTTATTTTTCATGCTTCGACTGACTGTTTTATTCGGCTTAAGGGAGACTTCTTGTGGTTAATATTATGCTGTGCTCATGCGTGTACCCTTTTGTTATCCCATTATTTTCAATTTTATCTAAGAAAGGGAAGAACTAAAGGCTGGAAGGCTGCAAAAAGTAGTTATTTCCAGGTTATTGAGAGAGAAAGAGAGAGAGAGAGGTGGGGAGGGAGGGAGTGGGGGGATTACATGTAGCTAATAGCCTTGTTTCTTGCGTTATAATACTGCATAGATGAGTCCGACATAATGTTACAATTAGTTGTATTCTGGAAATTCCTTAAAACCTCTTCTTTAGCGATTTTACCGATTCTTAACATAAAAGACCACACCTTTACATTCTCTTATGTGTTATGCATATCGTTTTAATATCGATGTAAGTTTGCCTCAATAAGATTTTTTAAAAAAATTATGAAGTATAATTGCAGGATAAATCGCAAAGGAAGGGATGTTAAAAGTGACTCCTGTTCCAACTCGAATGTGACATGATAGACTTCAGTAACACCTGCTCCGTTGCGATTTACTTAACATGGCACGCCTCAATATCCTCGAATATGTTAATCACAGATCCATCAATAATGTGCAAGAAAATAATTGTTGCTATTGTGTAAAATATATCACTGAGGAGAAGGTTACAAAAATTAGAGCCAAGGAGACCTCGAAGCATTATGTCACTGAGGAGGAGGAAAGGATTACAAAAATTCAAGACACCGAGAGCTTGACCCGCCTTTATGACGATACGTGTAAAGTTATACTAGTGCTGTTTTGAAGCGCCATCATCTATTTTTCCTCACTTTTCCATTCATTATCTGTTTTCGTATTGTTCTGCTGAGCCAAGTGTTTGAGACAGTATGACACAGAGCCCTTCTGCTGATATACCTTAGTGGTGGCCGGTGCTCGCGTGATGACAACACCAGTGACATCACGGCCGCCACCTGTATCAGTTGATCATGTAAACACACACGGCCTCTTATCTTGTCCACGCGCTACTAGGGGCAAAACATGTGGTGCGAGTGAACTGTCCTCGTTTGACCTCAAAGCAAGCAATAAGGCAGAGCATATTTCCTCTTAGATAAGCAGGTTCTCAAAAATTCTCCCCTTCGAAACAAGTTGTTTTTGCAAGGAGGATAAGGAAAGTCCTTTGAATATTCCCATCTCTTATTCTCCCCCCCCCAAAAAAAAAAAGGATTATCATAAGATTTCCCTTTCTCTTCTTTTTTTTTTTTTTGAGAGAGAGAGGGAAAAGAAGACAGAGCGCTAATTCTTCCAGTGTATTCTGTTCTTCCTCCAAATCAAAATCTGGGCAATAAGTTAGCGGGTTTATTGGTGCCCCCGCGCCATGGAACGTAAGCAGAGCTGTAATAATGTCTTACTAAGGGATATTAACTACAAAAGAATGAAAACTTCCATGTTAATGTGGATGAACTAAATATCTTTTCCACATCACTTCCTGTTGAATATTATCATGTTCTACGGTTAATATCTTGTTACAACTCAGCACTCAAGATGGATAAATAGATATAGCCCCATACTCCAATCATTTCCTCCTAAAGTCACATCCACACCATGTGTTTGCCGGTGCGGGGGGGTGCAGGAGGGAGTTTCCAGCTTTGTAACCCATAGAAATGACTCAGCTGAATCCAGGTGGGTGTGACCAAGAACTTTTAT
>JAGKTI010007277.1:7500-37500 GCA_018397915.1 Birgus latro
ACAAGGGGAGTTGATCTTATAAATACTGAATCTCGGTACAAGGAAAACACACAATTTAGCACAAATTCACAAGGGGAGTTAGTCTTGAAAACACTGAATGTCTATACTAGGGCTGCACACATTTTAACACAAGTTCATACTAGGAGGATCAGGTGGCGGCAAGGTGTGAGAGGTAGGCCGTTAATCTTACAAACACTAAAGGACAACTCACAGTATAGCAAAGTTCACACTGGGAGGTTCAAGTGGCAGCCAGGTGTGGGAGGTAGGCCGTCAGGTGTGTGCTCCCAGGCTGTGAGGTGGGTCGGCTGCCATGGGCAGCAGGGCGGTGTGGTGGGCAGCCCTCTTGAGTCACTCTTAGTGGGGCCCTCGGGAGTGGGGTGGGCCTCAGGACTGGGGCCAAACAAGGCGAGAAGGCGGGCGGCTCTGCGCCTGCCCTTGAAGGTAGTGGGCATCCTGCAGGAGGTTCCGGGCTGCTCCTGGCCCGGGTCAGTGGCGCGCCTCTCGATGACTGAGGGCTGCGGTCTTGTAGGGTTGGGGAGGCCATCAGGGTCCACCTGCAGCCACTCATTCCTGGGGAGTCCGTCAGCATCTGGGGACGTCGAGGGGACGGGTGCACCGACAGGACACACAGGCTCATGACAGGTCTGCTCCAGACATCCCGCAGCAGTGATTCTGTAGGGGAGCAATCTCCACCCCAGGTGGTGTGGGGGGAGCACAAGGGACGTCTCGCTTGGCCTCTGGAAGGGCAGGCCGAGCCAGGGGTATTGGAGGAAGGAGAACCGGTGGTCGCTCTCTCAGCTTGGCAAGTCCGGTGGACATTGCCGGAACTCCAATCCAAGGCAGTGGAAGGAGATCCAGTGGATGCTCCTTTCTCCTGGCAAGTCTGGTGAGTGTTGCCAAAGCTCCCGGGTAGGGGAGTGGGGGTAGGAAGTCCGGCGAACGTTCCTTCCACCCGGTAAGTCCGGTGGATGTTACCAGGGCGCCACTCTTCCCGGGGGCAGCAGGGTGGAGAAGTCCAGTGAATGTTCCCGCTCCTGTAGGTCCAGTGGACGCTACCATGGCCCTGCTGCCAGGGGAAAGTCGCAGCTGAGGAGTATCTGGTGGATGCCTCCTCTATGGCAGGTCCGATGGACGCTACCAAGGCTCTGTTCCCTTCTCTGGGACAATGGGCGGAGGAGATCCGGTGGATGCTCCCACGTCGGCAAGTCCTGTGGACGTTGCCGCGCCCCTGCTCCCGTAGGTGGGTGACAGAAGAGGGGGAACCGGTGGCCGCTCCCTCTGCAGTAAGTCTGGTGGACATTACTGCGCCGCTGCTCCCCTTGGGGTTTGTAGGAAAGACCGGTGGTCTCTCCTCCTCTTGTGGCAAATCCAGTGAAAACTGCTGAGGGCTTCCGTGGGACTGTCTTCAGACGAGTCCCATCCCGAGTCTGGTGAGTGCTGTCCTGGTTGGAGGGTCTGCTTGCGGGGAAGAAGGGCGCATGCTGGCGGGGGATATAGGGCCATCTGGCCCGGACTCTACGAACTCTGCGCGCCTCTCCATTATCTACCCCTAGAGTGGGTGTTTTATCATCCCTTCCGCTCGTCTCTCGCCCCTTGGGGTTTGTAGCAAAGACCGGTGGTCGCTCGTCCTCTTGTGGCAGATCCAGTGGACACTGCTGAGGTGGCGGGGGATATAGGGCCATCTGGCCCGGACTTTACGCGCTCTGCGCGCCTCCCCATTATCTACCCCTAGAGTGGGTGTTTTATCATCCCTTCCGCTCGCCTCTCGGGTAAGTATTTCAGTATTATTACCGTACCTTTAATGATTCAAGTTATTTTCTGAAATATTCTCATATTACACGGTTAGTTCATTATAGCTTATTTTCCGCTAGTTTTCGATCTCCCACATACTGTTTACTCTTCTCAGATGAATCTTGGTCAAGACTGCCTTAAACATACACGGACATTTTTTTTTCCTTACTATTATATGAGCTATGTACCTAAACGAAGCATGTTGCAGCTTACTGAAATTTGTATCCAAAGTCAATCCCTCAGATGAAAATAAGAAAATAAGCTTATCTTGGAGGAAGTACATTTTCAAATGTTGCTGACACATTAAGTGCCAACGTCTGTTGTGGCATAAACATTTCCAAAAGTTATATTGAACAGTTTTCTAAGATTACTATGAATTCTTAAGTCAGGGACAATAGTACTGAGAATAAACAAAAATAATTCAACTACCTTGAGATAGTTCTTAGTGTAGTTGTGGTAATGGCGGTCGCGTTGGGTGAGACATCGATTGTTTTTCTCGTCCCTCAGCTCTCATCCTTGTCCTGCCGTTCATAGTTTATAGTACGTATCTCTCTAAACTTTTCCTGTATCGTTTGGCGCCAGGCAGTGTCTCACAAAGGGTAGAAAATACCTTGATATCATGGAGATTGTAAATAGATGACACTGTTTTGGCAGCGCCGAGATTGTTTGGCACATCTGATTGAAATTTGTTGCTAAATGTCATCTGTTAGGGGCTAGTACTGCTGTTCTAGGGACTGCAGGAGGGTTTTTAGGAAATAAAAACAATGTGAATCAGTTCTGCTCAGTATGGAAAAAGTATTCTCAGATTTTTAACAAAACCAGCTGATACTTGGGTAGACCTGAGGACAACGCGTTTTCTCACTTTCACCCTTTTTATTCTTACTTTCACACTCATATTGTCAGGCTTGTATTTATGTTGCAATAGCACCTGATGTACTTGTGTCACAGTAGGGGAATGGCTAAGGTAAACAGCAATAGCTTGTCTATTTTGGTCTTGTCAAAGTAAGTGTGTTTAGGGTAAATTTTCTACCATCTTTGTGTTTTGTATTTCTTTTAATGAGTTTAGGATGGTATGATTAGTAGATTTGGATGAACAAAAGGGAGCAAAAGATGAAGTTTGTAGTCAAATGAAAATGTTATGAAATTGAAAAGGTTAGAAAGATTACTTTTAGCAGCAGAAGCACCTTTCCAAAAGCAGTTCCTCTTCCGTATAGTCTTTTATATTTTTGTGATGGTAGATGAATGCGTCACGTTAAATTTCTTTCCCAGTTGTTTTTAGTCGTGTTCCATCCTTTGTATCAGCTCCTGTTTGTTTCTCGAGTTTAATGGTAGACACTTACTCCCTCACATGCAAATCTGCTAAATTTATTGTTGGCTTCCCAGTTGCCATTTAGTGCCTCTTCCCAGCCTTACATTTTAACCTAACCTAATCTAGCAATTTAATCTAACTTAACCTGACTTAATGAAGATGAGTTTTCGTAAGTCCACCATTACACCGATGAAATAAAAAAATTGTTGGTAAAGCAAAAGGAGAATGGATAACAGCAAGAAAATGAGATCAGTAAAGAAACAATAAATGTTATTTACACCCATAAAATTATTTAAATAGAAACAAATGAAACCAAAAAAATAAATAAATTTGGTTAGGTTTGGGCAAATCTCTTCCATTACATATAAGAAAAACAAATGCCTGTGAGGCATAATGAATACGATGGTAACAACAGGGTGAAAAAAGTCGACAGGAAACAATTATTTATTACCATGAAAATAGAAAAATACAGTAATACCTCAATATACGATACCCCTAGATGCAATACCCTGGCTTAACGATGGGGGTAGAAATACCACCATACCCTGCCTAACGTTGGCCAAACCCCGGTTTAACAGTTTTTTATTTTTTTAATGATACCGTATTTTAGACTAAAATTGTGTATTTAGGTTGATTCATAAAATGTTTTTAGACTACGATCTTAGATTTTATATGTTGGTTTTAGTGAGTTATTTACAGGTGTTAGGCTTAGGTTAGCTTCTTTTACAGCTGTTAGGCCATTTAGATTTGCCTTTAACTTGTTCTGGGGCTCATTTGGGTGGGTTTTTTACTTGGTTGGGGGGGAAATCCAAGGCTGAAAAACGCATCCTATTACTTCAGTTGTTAAATCTACCCCAGTATACGATACCCCGCCTAACAATGGGTTTTTACCTAACCAATTGCATCGTTAAACCAGGGTATACCTGTATAGAAAACTTGAGGAATTTGAAATCAATTGGCAAGGTCTTTGTGTTGATTAAAGTTCCTGGTACATTTTAAAAAATGCATAGTTAAAAAAGAAAAAAGAAGAAAGTGGTTAGGATTACGGCAGCCACAATTATGCACATACTGTACACTCATGGACTATGATGACTGCATTTATGCCTACTAGAGCTGTTAGATTAGGTTAGGTTAATACCACAACAATTCAGCTTAAACTGCTAGAATTTAGCAGTTAAATTTGGTGGTTCAGTGAGATTAGATTAGGTTTTGGCTGCTGAGTGTATACTTACAGCTGCCATAATCCTAACCATGGCCAAAAAAGAAAATCTTCATATCAGTTATTATTTTATAGCTTCTGCAAGACTTTCGGATGCAATCTTTCCAATCTGCATGTAAGATTTATCCACAAGCTGCATGTTGATATTGTAATCATTGATGGCATCTTGCTTCAGCAATGGTTGCCTGGTCCTGTTGTCTGTCTTGCCTGTGTCCAGCAAAACCCTATGGTGAACTGTCATAAACATATTGACCTTCCGCTGGTTGTGCCAATGAATGGCCAACGTTACCACATTTCCAGGTTAACAGGGCACCTTTCTCAGTCTTTTCTGGGAATGATGGAAAATTCCATCTTAGGGCACGAAGTCCCACAGGACCCAAGACCTTGTTGAAGTAAATACAGCGTCAATGCTGGAGTAGTGTAGTATTGTCGGTGTACAAGATGTGGTTTTTGTGGAAGTGTCTGTCCATCAGCACTTTCACCACAGCAGCAGAACACCCATGGGGATCATCGCTGGGTATATCCACATCTGTAGCCGAGTACACTAAAATGTCCAGCACATATCCAGTCTTGCAGTTGTATAAGACAGAGAACTTTAGACAAAAGTGATGTCATTTGGAAGGCACATACTGAGTAAATGCTAATCGCCCCCAGAGTAGAACAAGCAACTCGTCAATAACCACTTTCTGAAACAGCCAGAAAAACCTGATTAATTATTCCATCAGCATGCTAAGAAGTGGCCTAATCATCTGGGGCTGGCCCATAGTTCCTGTTGAAGTGTATGGCCAAGTACTTGTCACAGGCCATATATTAACCAAAAACAGGTGTGTGTAAGATTTCATTCATAGCCCAATGATCGTGAAGGACATGCCCCTTTATATGTGCCATTATCATCATCGGTGCGAGCCACACATACACTTCCCTCATCTCCACTGTCATCCATTCTTTAATTTTTGCCCTCTGGTACATCGACACCTCAAGCCATCAGACAGATATAGCCTGGTGAAAGTTCATCTCCTCCATCAGTTACTGGATGGTAGTGGTAGTAAATACAGTAATCTCTCTACTTTCTGGACGACCACAATCCGGTTACACCACTGTTCGGACATCGTAGGCTGATGTTCAGAAACCAAAAATGCCAAAAAAAATGAAAAACAAAACAAAAAAATCCAATTTTTTTCGACCCGTAAGTTTGAATTTGGCGCGCAGCGCCAAACAGCCTAGTTTACATTCACATTCCCACTGTCTCCCCTTCCCACCACTCCAACAGTTGTCTCTGAACTTCTGTGAGTTTTTGTTTAAATAATCATAATTCACAGTGCCAAGGATTAAGTTCAGTTCAACACTGGATTACTGTACATCCTTCAGGAGCATTTTCACCACTGTCAGAGCTTTAGAGGTGGGGTAAACAGCCACCTCGGACATGTAAGTACACTGTCAACTGCCAAATATTTTCCATAATCACTTCTAAATCCTCATTCTTTGGTTACATTTTTTTACTTCATGCTTTGTGTCCCATATTTGAGTGCACAGGCTGTGAAAGGTGATTTTCTCAATGATTACCATGTCTCTTACATACGTTCACTATCTAGTCAACTGGTAAACATTTTTGCCCTACTCACCTCTAAATCATAATTTTTCTGGTTACATTTTATTTACTTCATGCTTTGTGTCCCATATTTGAGTGCACAGGCTGTGAAAGAGGTGATTTTCCACTATCTAGTCAACTGGTGAACATTTTTTCCCTACTCATCTCCAAATCATAATTTTCTGGTAACATTTTATTTATTTCATGCTTTGTATCCCATATTTTAGTGCATAAGATGTGAGAAAGGGTGATTTTCTTAGTGATTGCCATGTCCGATACTTACTTACATTGTGCTGTCATCTTGTGAACACCTCTTCCTTACTCTCTTCAAAATCATCATTTTTTGGTTAAAATTCAATTAATTCATGCTTTGTGTTCATTATTTATGTGAATGGGGTCTTAAATAAGTGCTATGCATGTCCACTAGGGAGGTAGGTAGGTGGTTTTCTGATTTAGGTTAGGTTAGGTTAGGGTCAGGAATGACTGGTGCTGGAGCTTCAGGGCCACTATCTGGACAAGACCACTTTCCGGTCATGCCTTTGGCTCTGTTACAACGGATAGTGGTAAGATTACTGTATAGCTTGAAAAAAGACAGGATTGTTGGTTGTCCTGCCCCCAGGTGCTCCTTCTGAACACTTCCCCTTGTCTCATCACAAGCAGGTAGGGTAGGCTGGAAGCCTGCACCCTCTCATACTAAAGTGTCAATCCTGCCGACACCAGGGCTGCTAGGGCATGATCTAGCAGGAATCAGGCGTCTCTCTGCACCATGAGCATACCTATGACCACATGCACACCCACGGTCATGGGTGGGGGGAGGGGGGGAAGGAGAGGAGGTGGGGGAGGACATGGGTGATGACTCATCTGTAGCGGGGGACTCCTTGAGGTGATGCTGGCTTGCCACATGTCCTTGATGGGGCTGAAGACCTTGTTTTCCTCATATGAAGGGCCAGGTTGTGGGGAAATGGCCCTAGACATGCTAGGTTGTGGTATTGAGGGTCATGGCAGGGAAGGAAGGTGACCCCCTTGCTCGGAATGTGGTGGAGAGATGTGGCAGTGGCGTTTATGTAGAAAATGACTGTCATCGTCACCACCGTCTCCTTTGCTCTCCACACTTCCTGGTGTGTCTTCCTCCTCTTCAGTAACAAATGCGTCACTTCCGTACGTCTCTCCAGCCTCCTGAAGCACCTTCAGGTCCTTATCCGATGTGTCTGAGGGAGCAGGGGTGGCCGCGCGTGACTCATCACTCTTAACATGATAACTTCCTCTGTTTTCAGAAGTTTCGCCGCTCTCTAAGAGTTGACACAGTATCATCAAGTACATGCCCTATGGCACTGTCACTGAGCCCTTTCCTCGCATCCGTCGGCAGGAGTTTGGCTGGAATGGAATTGCAAGGGGGCCGTGGGGACAGATCCGGATGAAGAGGATCCTGAAGACATTGTATTACACCTGGCCAGGGCACAGGACAGATTGACTCATGCTCCAGTGTGGAGGCAGGAGTATGCCACCACCCTTTGGTGATGAGATAAATTTGCGGCCGCTTCAGACGATAGTGTAAAAAGGATGGCAGCTCTAGCAGTCACCCAGCATTCCCGATCCATAAACCTTTCGTCAGATATAACCGTCCCTCGGCGCCTAGGGGTTAAATAAGTGAGAGATCCTTGAGTTGAAGGTTGAATAGACTGCAATGTATCTAACCCAGTTAGCCTGAGGACATCTGTCTGAAACTGAGTAAAATTCTCTGTCAGTAATGAAAATAAAATTGAAAAGGATCTTGGGCAGAAGAAAATTACCATACCTTAACCCACGAGTGTACCATACATCAGTTGTGTATACTGTGTGACACGCTTTATACTCTTACTTGCAGCTTATCATGAATGTTGAGCTGTAACAGTAGGTTAACGCTAGGGTAGTGCAAAATGTTAGTCATGAAGAGATGATATTGAAAGAATGAAGAGTTGTACCACTGTCCTTTTCTACCACTGAGTTACAGCACTAGTATATTAAATAAGCTGTGAAGTGATGAAAATCTGGGCCGAGTTAGGATGAATAGAGTATAGTTCATAGAGAACCCAGTATTATACTGACACATTATTTCATGTTGATTTCCCTTTGCAGATATAGGCTACTTATAAAAATGGAGGAAGGAATTCTGTCACTAAGATGGAACAACCACCGATCCACCTTCTTCCACATCCTCTCCACATTACACCGCAAGGTAATTTTGTACAGTGTGCAGGGTTTTTGTTTATGAAGCTTGTCAGATATTTTTGCCATTAGGTATTATGTGGGAGTTGCTACTGGTGGCATTCAGACCTGGGGCTCACCTGTAAAACCACCTAGTAATAATAAGAAAATTTTAGACACCTGAATTACTGGTAGTTATATGTTGTGAAAAAGTAAAGGCAGACAAGCACCAAAAATAAATGTGGGGTACTGGGGTACAGAGTTTTTTTTTCCCTCAGCAGTAAGTCCTTGTTATATGTCACCGTACCTTTCCTACATCCTTCTTTATAGTGAAGGCCACAGCAATTAACGGGTGTGGAGTCGGAGTCGGAGTCAGGAGACGAGGAGTCAGATACTTTTGGCTGGAGTTGGAGTCGGTAAAATTATCTCCAGCTCCGACTCGTGTAAAAACTTGGGTGCATTGCTAGGCCAGTTGTGCCACTTCTTGGGAAATTCCCACAAATTTGCGGGAGAAATTATCACGAGTGAGTGGACGGCAGACAACACCCAGAGACACCACCACGATAGACAACTCTATCCTAACCCTACAACACAACAACGCAACATGCATACGATAAAACATCCACTCACTTGATGTAGTGCTGCCTACTTCTTCCTTAGCCCTTATCATTCTTTTTCTACGCCTGCCCTCCTGTCTTCCTATTTCTCCCATCTTTCCTGTCACTTCTTATTGCTTTTCTTTCCTTTACAGTTGGCTTTACATTGAGTGACAAGCCAAATGGTTTCCTGTAAGCCAAGAAACCATTTACAACGCTGGGTAGTAACCATATAACCAAACCATACGTGCTCCCTACTTGTCAGCAAATGGGTTGGTGGAGGGTTAGTGCCCCGTCCTGTAAAACAAATAACTCTTAAGTCAAATGGCCACTCCTTACGGGATTATGGCATCTGGCAATAGATAGATAGAAAGAACAACAAAATTATTCTACACAACATGCGTGTGACATCAGTCACTAATTGGAAACATAATCATGCGTATGGTACACTGAACAGTTATTAAACGTCTTGGGTATGTACATGTGTGTCAAAACTTCTGCTGTGTGTGTGTGTGTGAGCTGGGTAATTCATTACAGGAGTCCAGCCGGTAATCCTGCACAACCCGCCAGTCAGCTGCCAGAGTGTCCCCTCTGCCTCCTTCTGTGAGGGAAACGATGCACGTGCAAAGCATGCGATTAGGCGACCCCTTCGGCACCCGACATCTGGATGTGCCTTTGACATTGCCAAGGGTTGCCACAGTTTTATTCATTTATGATATACATTAATTATATGGATGAAGTGAACTTGAAAATATGTAAGTAATACAGTATGCCTACTACAGTACTACAGGAGAGGGGGAGGGGGAGGCGGGTTGGGGTCAGAGTCGCGGAGTCGGAGTTGGAATTTTTAAAATCCGACTCCTCACGCTTGGTAATTAATGTACAATTGCCTAAATACATTATATTTTTAAGTTGTATTGCAACGTATATAGCTTATTGATAAATTTTGCGTTAGCTATTTTGTGTTTGTATGAAAAAGTTGCCATTTTATTGAACACTTCCATGATGTAACACCAAGGACTTCTGTTGTATAATTCTATCAATCTATCAGTCTATTGCCAGACGCCTCAATCTCGTAAGGGTGGCCAGAAACAAATCGCCTCCATGTTGTCCTGTGGTGGGACGTCAACAGCCAGGAAGACCTAAGAAGACCTGAAAAAGTGTTGTAATGCAAGATATGAAAAGACTGGGTATTGGAGAAGATTTAATCCAGGATAGGAAGCAGTCGAGAAAAGCCATCACACGTCCAACCCCAGTTTGAATATGGGAACAGAAGGACGAAAAACGAAGATGATGATGGTGTCCTGTCCAATGCCATTTCACTGCCCTTTTTCCAGCTCACACCACACCCTGCTTTCTCATATACCTCTCCACTCCATCTCATCCTCAGCCTCCCCCTCCCTCTTCCCCCCTCCACCTCACTCGCATACACTTTCCTCGTTAGTCTTTCTCTCTCTCCATCCTTTCCACATGGACACACCACCTCAGTGTATTTCTCCTGATGCTTTCTATCACATCCACATCCACACCACAATGCTTCTTCACTTTTTCATATGTCAGTCTGTCTCTCCAAGTAACTCCACATGCTCCTCTGAAATAACTCATTTCCACTGCACTTTTGACTTATGTCCTTCCAGCGAGGCCCAAGCTTCACTTCCATACTTTAGGGTTGGTATCACAGTACTGTCATGCAGCAACTTTTTTTTACTTCTATGTTAAGAGTGAATGGAGTTCTGAGTGATGAGTTTTCTGTGAATGTTGGTGTGCATCAGGGGGCAGTTTTGAGTCCCTTGTTGTTTATCATGGTACTTGAAGCTCTCTCACGTGACTTCAGAGATGGACTCCTGTGGGAGATATTGTATGTTGATGATTTGGTGTTGATTGCAGAGAATGAAAAGGAGGCAGAGGAAAGATTTAAGAAATGGAGAGATGGTATGGGGCACAAGGGCTTCAGGGTATATGCAGATAAAACAAAAGTGATGATATCTAGGGTTGGTGGCAGTACAATCAGAGGAGAGGGAGAGTGACCGTGTGCCGTTTGCCACAAAGGTGTGGGAAGTAATTCCATCTTGTGCAGTGTTTGTGATAAATGGGTGCACAAGAGATGTAGTGGTATTAGAGGTAGATTGCGAGAAAATGCTGATTTTATGTGTGCGGCGTGTCGGGGAGAGCAGGTGGAGATTGTTAGGTGTGAAAGGATTGAACTTGCTGGTGAGTCTCTTGACTGTGTGGAAGAGTTTTGTTATTTGGGAGACATGTTATGTGCAGGAGGTGGGGTTGGAGCTTGCTCGGTTGCTAGGGTGAGAAGTGGTTGGAAGAAGTTCAGGAAGCTGTTGCCTCTCCTGACATTGAGAGGACTCTCCTTGCACGCTAAGGGGTCTTTGTATGCAGCATGTGTTAGGAGTGTGATGCTGTATGGTAGTGAGACCTGGGCAATAAAGGAAGAGGATATTTGCAGGCTTAAACGTACAGAAATGACAATGATTAGGTGGATGTGCAGTGTGTCCCTGCATGGAAGGCCTGAGGGGGCTGGGTTTACGATGGAAGAGTTGAGAGGTAGGATGGAACTGGAGTGTATTGGTGTTGTGATTAGGAGAGGTAGGCTGAGGTGGTTTGGACATGTGGAGAGGATGGGGGATGATAATTGGGTACAGAGGGTGAGAGGTGTTAATATTGGGGGAGGGGTTGGGAGGGGTAGACCGAAAAAGACGTGGGACGAGGTCATTAAGTGTGACTTAAGGGTTAAGGGACTGAACAGGGAGGCTGCCAGGGATCGAGCAGCGTGGAGAGCCGCCATTAGGTGACCAAGGCCGATGCATGCAAGCATGTTGGAGCCTTCAAAAACGAAACAAAAAACTAAACGATCATCATCATTTTTGATCAGTTCTGTACAGGGATGTGTAATGTCACCTTGGTTGTTTAAAACTTATATGGATGGTGTTGTATGAGAGGTGAATATGAGAGTGTTAGATGGAGGTTTGAGTCTGGTGAATGCTGATGGTAGAGAGTGGAATCTGAATCAGCAGTTGTTTGCAGGTGATACTGTACTGATGTTTGATTCGGAGGAGAGATTGAGACAGTTGGTAGAGGAGTTTGGAAGTGTGTGTGAAAGAAGGAAATTGAAAGTAAATGAGATTAAGAGTAAAGTGATGAAGTGTACATGGTTGGTAGATGGTAGGAGGATGAATGTAGTTTTGAATGGTGAGTTGCTCGAGGTGGTTGAGTGTAAGTATTTAGGGTCATATGTTGCTGTGGATGGAAGAATAGATGTAGAGGTGAAATTTAGAATGAATGAAGCAGGAAAGGTGCTGGGAGGAATAAAAAGAGTGTTTCAATGTTGTTTTCTTAGAATGGATGTAAAGAGAAGGCTGTATGAGGGTGTAGTGGTACCGACCTCATTATATTGGGCTGAAACATGGAATACAGGTGTAGCAGTGAGGAAGAGTTTGAATGTAATGGAGATGATGTCTGAGGAGTAGTGGAGTGACACATACAGATCGAGTGAGAAATGATGAAGTGCGAAGGAGAACTGGAGTTATATGGGAGATGACTGAACAAGTTGAACAGAGAGTGTTGCAATGGTTTGGGCACATGGAGAGAATGGATAAAGAACGATTGGTGAAAAAGATGACTGATTGGATTTGAGAGGTGTAAGGCTGAGAGAAAGACCACGAATAAGATGGATGGACAGTGTGAAGAGAGCGTTAGATGCAGAGGGATGTTTGAACATCAAGGAAGAGTGGCTGCGCATGATAGGGATGACTGGAAATTGTGAATGAATAAATGGTGACACAGCCCCAAGGGTATATTCTCCCGCATTTTGTCAGGTCCGGTGTGGATAAGGGGATGGGTCCATTATGATGTGGCAGGGTAAACCAACTCTGCTGTCAGGCCCTGCTGTGGATGTTTCTGATTTCATTGCGCATTTGACCCTCTTGCGGTCTGGTGTGGTGCGAATATGTCCCTTCTCCCCATGGGGCTAAGATATGAGTAAATGTGTGTGTGTGTGTGTGTGTGTGTGAATGAGTAAATTGAGAGTGTGCTGTCCTGTTCCAAGTACTCCCCTTGTTTGGGGGAAAGCAGCCTAGTTATGTAGATAGATAAATAGAGAGACTGTACATTCTCACCATACTCAGTTCTAAATCCTACCCTTCCTAGGTAGGCTAGTAGGGAGAAAGGTAGTTATGATGATGATCCATGTATCTCTGCAGTACAGTATTGGTGTACTAGGTTTGCTATATTTTTATATTGTTTATGCTCCTATTCTGATATTATTTGGAGAAAAAATTCGTTAGGAATCCCATGCCAACATTGTATCCTGCATTCCTTCTTTCTCAGTCCTCCTCAAATATCAGATAATCTTTCATCTCATACTCTTTTGCTTTGGGCTTTATAATGTGTTCACATTAATATATTTCATGTACAGTATCACCTTTCTTCGCCAAAACCAGTAGGAAAGCGTCAGTGCATTTTTGAGCATGAAAGCACCTTTATTATTATACAGTACAGTATGACCTTTTGTATCTCCACATGTTCCTTCTTCCCTCTCTGACTGCCCTCTTTACCTACTTGAGGTTTATAGTAAAGGCATCCCTCTCCAGCATAGTGTGTGGTAATGCTTATATTATATGTAAATGATCCTTATTTATATGTGCAGGTCCCACCTTCCCTCTCTCTCACTGCCCCTTGTAAACCCACAGGAGGTGTATAGTGATGTGACACTGGCGTGCAATGGCAAGTTCTTTCCAGTGCATAAACTTGTTCTCTCCGTTTGCTCCGAGTACTTTGAAGAAATGTTCAAGCATACCTCCTGCCGCCACCCCATAGTTGTTCTCAAAGACATCCTGCCAGATGAGCTTGAAGCGTTGCTGAATTATATGTATGCTGGTGAGGCAAATGTGGCACAAAGTGATCTAGCAAGACTGATCAAAGCTGCTGAGTGCTTAAGGATAAAAGGTTTAGCAGTTCCTGATGAAGGACCCCAAAGTGAAGGAAAGAGACCACACACAGACTCCATCAGGGAAGACAACCACCACCCGAAGAGGAGAAAACACGAGGACCGGCCCTCATCACCTGTGAACAAAAACCACGTGGAGGAGCGGGAAGTGAATGACACAGACTCGAGTGGTGATCCTGCAACCCCTGGGAGGAGATATGGACACCAAAACACAGGCACAACTACCACCACCGTGGTACACCACAGTCGCCACTGCCCTGCCACACCCTCCCCTGCCACGTTGGAGGATACAGGGGGCTCCAGCAGGGAGGAGAGTGCCACTCAGGACTTGGCAGAGGTAGGAGCCCAATTTTGTATTTTAACCCCCCCCCTTTTTTTTTAAGCTATCTCTAAATGGGCTGAAGTAGGAAGCCAATTGTTTCGTTTTGCCCATAACCCCCCCCTTTTTTTTTTCTTTTTTTTTTTTATGGAGATTAGATACAGCCTTCAATAACCCATTCAGAAATGTAGGCCTTCCTATTCTAATCTGGGTAATGCAAAAAGATTACCAGTATGTTCCTGTGCTGACAGAATTAACCCTTTCAAAATGCTAATACAGTATATTTTGCTTTAATGTAACTACACAGTTTAATTCAAGTTCTTGTACTGAATTGATTATTGAGGACAGTCAGACCTTACTAGTTCAGAAGCTTTCTCCTAAATTGAATGAAATCATCGGCAGATAACAAGAATTAAGTTTCAGAGATACATGCATCATCAGAGTGGCTTAGCTGTTCAGTACATTTTTATTTCATATTTTATTTTTTCTGTCGTGCAGTCAGTTTTATGCAGTTGGTAATTAAGGCGCTCCAGTCGGATTGAGCCTTCGCAGGTTTATGTCCGAGGGGTGGTTGGAGTTTATTGCTCACGTAATGCAACTCATGGATGAGTGAGGCTGGTCACTCTCATCTTAAATGTCAGTTCCAACTTGCCTAGTCCTGGGCTTCTACGTTCCTCATGGAGCAACACAGGATTAGATGATAATGATGATGATGATACTCTTTTGCGAAGGGTTTGAGCGTATCTTCATGCGATATGAACTCCAAGAACTCCATCCTAAATTGAATAAATTGTCATTTAGTAGCAGTGACGAAAGTTAAAACAGTTTAGGCATTAAACACTAGTTAGGTATTATGTTTCAGATTCTCCTAATGGTGTAAATGCCAATGAGAGTTCAATGAATAATTCCTGTCATAATATTTTTTCTCTTGTGGCAAGTGTTCTTAATCCCTTAACTGCGGGGTTGACGGATGCAGTTCTTACACGTCCCACGAGGCAAATTTGTGCTCCGACTGACTTTTTAAATATATTTGCCAAAAATCAGTTATTAGTCCTAGAATATTATAATTACATATGCATATGGCACATACCTTCAGCTTTCTCCTGGGATGTTTGTTGAGCCTTCGTCGACTACCGTAGGACTTGTGGAGACTTCTGAAGTTGGGTAACGAAGTCTCCACTTTACACTTCCCGACATCCTGTAATATGAATACCACTGCCTGATATTATCACTAGAAACACTATTCAATGATTTCCAAGTAGTTTGGAATCGATACTCCAAAAAAAAAAACACTGTGAAAGCAATGTAATACGAGCGCATACGAGCCTCCCACTCACGCTAGTTCGCCGCTCGTATTGTCATTTCTTATTCATATACACACTCACACGTTATTATTTCTAGTACTTTATTACACTTATATATATCTACAGTATTTATCGATAAGTCTCCTTCAGTAATAGTAGTTTATTTTCGCTCCAGGCATTCACTTTCTCGTTCAGTAAACTACGTAAAGAGTGAAGCTTTCATTTTCACTGGCATTACTCCAAGTATCAGTCACTATTCATCATTATCATCGGTAATTCAGCTAGTTCACGCCAACAGCAGTCACTTAGTCCTTTACCACTTCCCACATGATGTTTAGTAGCGGTAGAGGTCACAGGGCCTTTTACAATGGGCGGAAATGGAGGGGCGCGTCTGCGACGTCATTCTACCTTGAAGGACGACAATTAACTGAATGATGTACGTATCTGGGTAGCCAAGGGCTGGAAATGTCAGCTGCTAATGTATGTGCTATGAAATAAGTCGTAGGAAATCTAGACAATACATAATAAATTAGGTAGTTCCAGGTGAATATAAATATCACTCAGGCTTCTCCCTTCCTTTCTCATATATATTTGTATTACGAGAATAGGTCATACAGTATATTTCAAGGGAGAAAAAAAGCAGGGGAAATTAGCGAACGAGTGCAGGTTGGATGTTGCCCAGTGACAATTATCCAATTCCAGGTGTATGGCACTATCAATTACCTTATTTTTTTATATATATATATTACTTTGTATAAGAGTAGGGCATAGGGCTCATTTCAATAGATGAAATCAATGGAAAAATCCAGGGAAGATTTGCGTAGCGCAGAGCAGCTGAGCGGACGACATGAGAGGGTAATGGAGGGGAGGTAGGGAGGGGAGTCTAGAATGGGGGAAATTGGCTAAATTGTCAGCAATGGATGGGAATACTGATGACATTAGCAGCTCTGACTGTTGCTGGACATTGGCAGTGCTGATAGATGATACAAGTCACCACTTGAAAGCCCAGGCGAATTCAAAACAACACAGAATCACCAAAGTGACGCCCCGTGGTTTGATCCATTGCGACCATCCTTCACCACATTGACGACCCGTGATTAAGGGATTAAATAGTTGCTTGAAAGGGTGTTATTTTGAAAGCTAGAAAATTTACAATGATTATGAATGTTTATACTTTGCATTTCAAGTAGACATGTAGTTCAGTTAGATAGCTTGGGAAGCACTGTATGGATCAAGAAAGTTTTGGTGAGATTGGGGACAGATACTTTACTATACTTATGGGTGGAAGCAATTAAGGAACCTGGTGATGACCAGTGAACATACTCGGAAGCCTTATGATGGATGAACTCAGGGATTGCATATGGTACAGTAAATAGATGGGAACCTGTTCAGTACAGTATTCACTTCTCACTACTGTGTATGCTTAAATGTTAACAACTGATGTACCAGTGTTATATGTACTGGTGGTGCTGATTTTGGTGGCCTTGCTTGGAGGCTTTCTTGTGAATGTGATTTAGGATTGGATATTGAGCAGTAGATAGATGGAAAGTAGTACTCTGTTAATGTGTTCTCTTTTGTTTGTGCTGAAATGTTAATAACCTATGGTACAGGTAGTGCTGGAGGAGGAGCAGCCAGTCACAATGATCAAAGAGGAACTGCCAGAACCAAAGCATGAACAGGAGGACAGTGATGTCCCCCACCACATGCCCCCCTTCAACCCCATGAACTCAGTGGATGGGGGAGGGGGTGAGGCAGGGGGTGGGGGGATGTATGACCCACAGCAGATGATGGCCTCACAACCACAGAACGTCCTACAAGATATTGTGGTCCAGGGTGTGGCAGGGCCCTCTGCCATGACAGGGGTAAGGATACATCTGTATCAGTATAGTTATCTATAATTGAATTTGATAAGATTGAGCTGGTGCATGTTTATATCCAAGGGGTTGTGGGGTTTATTGTTCATGTAATGCCACTCAGGGATGAGTGAGGCTGGGTACTCTCATCTTAAATATCAGGACCAACTTGCCTGTCACCGGACTTCTATGTTTCTCAGCACTGGATTAAATGATGAATGAATGTTTGATAAGTGAGTGGATGTTTAGTGTAATTTGCTGGGCACTTTCTTGATAATTTTCCCATCTCATGCTTTCTCATTCTTATTTCTGATTCTTATCAGGGGTAAAAATGCATTCTAATTAGTATGTTTGTTTTTTAACCCGCCCTGCTCCGTCGATGTACGCTTCACATTGCAATTTTTTTTCACGCTGAGGCCCGACGAAGTGCATCATACGTTATGCAATTGAAAGGCCTGTCGTTTTCACATTTTTCAAGTTTCGCAGGAGATTTTTGGTAGGCATATGTGGGAGACCTTCCTCTACCCCCAGCCAGGTGGCAACACTGCCTGACCCTGTGTAAACCCCCACTCCCTCGGGGGATGTGCCATTTTCTCGCAACTTACCTGTTAGCAGTGACCTGGCCAGTAAAGACATATTACCACGGTCTCTTCGACGACGAAATTCAAGGCGAAAGTGATTTCCGATGTGGAGGACAAAGATTACGTGGCACCAGAGTTAGTAATTAACAGAAGTAATGAGGAGGTAACGTCACCAAGGTAGGTGCGGTATGTTAATGTGTTTGGTGAGTGAACAACGCTTATATCGCCTATATTATTGTGTGAAAGCCAATGTACTCTTGTACTGCATATAAATTCGTACCAAATAAATAAATAATTACCAATTCTGAGTGGTTTTGGTTGTTTCCCTTGCATAGGGAGCATCTTTTACGAAGCACGGCGTCATAGAAAGCAGTAGCCAGGTGAGGGGCCTCTCACCTATTTAGGTTTTTTTTTTTTTACTTCAGGTGAGCACTTTCTCGCTGAATTTTCGATGTTTCTCACCAAAAGCGGAGGTTTGAGCAAAAAAATAAATAAATAAATGCTGGGTTCTGGGGTGTGGACTGGGTAGAAAAGTTGCTGGGACGGGGTGGGTTAAGCTGATGAGTGAATGGATGATTGACCATTTTCACTTGGCACTGTGACTTGATTGATAGTTCTCGTGCATTGTGCTTTCTGTTTCATGTTACTGATGCCTGTGTTCACAATTTTGTAGTAGGAAAGTGAGTTTTGACTCAAAACAAAATACGTTGATGGAAAGAAACATAGCGGACGGAGAAAATATCACGTTTTAGTGAGTGAATATATGAGAGATGGAAGTATGGAAGGTTTAGAAACCAAAACATTAACAACAGATAGTTAACGTATGGTACAGAGTTTTGAAGAGAACCGTAAATCCCTAGTCGCCCCTCCCCCCCCTTTTTTTTTAACTAGCGGGAAATAGAGTTTGGGATGATGATTTTGTTGTTAGCAATGCAACTTTGTTTTGGATTCTTCAATAACCTGTTCATGTAGATTTGAAATTTTAAAGAATTATTTGATTATTGAATGGAAGTGTAGCCCAGTGTTTTCTTGGCTGCTGTTTGTTATTCAAACTTGCCTCTTTCCTCTACTGGCTCAAGTTCACCTCATAGATGATAAGAAATGGAGAGTGGATAGTGATTAAATAGATGGTGAAGGAGTCTGTTAGATTAGGATGGGTCCAGCAGCCTGGTAGGTGACCACACCCTGCATCTTGAGGTAGGAAACTTAAGGCTGAGATTTTTTTGAGGTTAGGAGGCTTTTTAGCATCTCATTCATACAAATTTATTTTTGCTTATAGCTGGTTAATATTCTTCTGTACATTAGTGATGCAGTCTGTTTTGATACTAGACATTACTAAGGAAGAGCTGGTAGAAAGCCTTCAATGCTGAAATAATATGCACCTTGGCCACAAGTTCCAGCACATACTCAAAACCTATAAAGCGATAGTTGGCTACATTACACCGCTGGTTCACACGTGAAACACGTTTTACTAATTGCTTCCACTAATAGGGACTGATGAGGTAATTAGGGTCAGGTACAGGCATTACATGCAGCTTTTTGTGTTTAGGCAGATAACCTGACTCTCATAGGAATCTTTTTTTTATTAAAATAGAACAAAAGACCAATAAATGTCACTGACAACAGAATTAGCAACTTAATCAAGTTAAATAGAAACATCCATGAATATCATTGACCACAGAATTTGCAACTTGACCATATAACCAAAAGAGCATCAGACTTCAATGACTGCAAAATTATCCTCTTGTTCAAGACAAACAGGAAGACCCTTGAACCTCACTGACCTCAGAATTAGAACTTGATTACAATAAGCAGAAAGATCCTTGAATTTCACTGACTACAGAATTAGCAGTTTGACCAAAATAACAGAAAGAACCTGGAACATCACAGATCTCAAAATTGGCAACTTGATTTAGGTAAGCAAGAAGAGCCTTGAACTTCACTGATTGCATAATTGGCAATTTTAACAAGGGCAAAACTACATAAATTTGTTTGCATGAAAAGTGAAAGAGATGAGTGATGAAAAAATGTGAGAGTGAAAGCAGTGGAGAACACAGAGTAAAATGTATGCATGAGTGAAACATATTGGTGATTTATACAAGGGAGAAAATAGTGTTGGAGTATGTTTAACACTGAAAGAAAGACACTGATAGTGCAAAAGTTTTTATTCATAGTTATTAGCCATGAATGGAAGCAGAAAGTATAAGATATGTTCTTGAACTTTATAAGTTAGACAGTGTGGATGTTTACTGTCAATATTAAAGTAAAAAATACAACAAAGCTAAATTTTTCTGGATGATAGTAGTTAGGGAGACTTTTTCTCCATGAAAATTAAGATCTTTTATGAATACAGCCAAAGATTCATTTTTGTGGATAATTCTTTTTTATGTATACTGTAGTTGTTTTATTGGTCACTTTCCTTCATTAGAATTAAGAGACCATTAATGCTTTACATGTTTTATATGGATGTATAAGTAGCTGCAGTTAGAATTAAATAAGATCTATACTTGAGTTTTACTTATTGTTACTATCAGTCCCTTCAGTACTGTGACATCTGGTGTTTCTCTTGTTAGTAATAACCAGTCTTATGAAACCCTGGAGAGACCGTTTTGTAATGAAGGGATTAATATTATTGTAATCTCCACTCTCAGGGTGATAACATCTTGTCTGTTTTATTGTTGCTACCATCAGATTTTATCTAGATTAGGAGATGCCTTATGCAGTGAAAGGGTTAAGTATGTGAGATAGAGCAGTTGTGTTTTAGATATTGGTATTGGGAATTTCCAGTGTTGTTAGGCATAGTCTGGCATATGTAGATAAAGCTTTGCTGACTTCAGACCTGCCGGTCCATTAGTGCCAGGGTTTGAATCCTGATGTGGGCAGCTGGCATCAATCAACTTAGATGTCTGTCCACCCTTTATAGGTTGGCAGGTAAAATGAGTACCTGAGGTAACACCTAGGGAATGTAACTGGTAATTGAGGTGATGCATTGGGCTTGGTTACCAGGTTATTGGGTGAAAGACTCACCACAGGCTCAAATGCCTCCTGTTATGTAGATGACCACCACAGCTAAGTGCCTCATGATGTCTGTCCCCACTGTTCACCTTTGTAAAGAAAAAGAAAAAAAAAAGTGCAGATAGTTCAGTCTGTGAGATAGAGCCAGGATTCTGCAGGTGTAATAGTGAGTAAATGAGTGTCTGGCCCATTTGATCAAGTTTGCTGTTAATAGTTTTCCCTTGTTTCCTTATTTTCTGGGCCCTACCACACCCAAATCCTTAGGTGGAAAGGAGAAGTTAGGATGATGATGATAATGACAATGTTGTGAAAGATTTAATTTGTTTTTTAATACCACCAGTACCAGAGGTCTCTCATAAGGTGAATAAAACTGTCTAGCAGTATTAAGACTTTAATAAAAAGGGTTAATGGTTTTAATCCCTGCAGTGTGTGAGGTCTCCTTGTTCACTTCAGTTCAGTTTGCTTGGAAGTAGCTATTGCTTTTTAATGACAGTTCCTTTTCAGAGTTACATGACTTGCTTTAAATTCTGACAATAACAGGAGAAAAATAGTCATAGTATTGAAAGGGTTATATCTATCCTCCTCCTCATTATACCATTTGACTAATCTTATTTCTTGTGCCTCTTCTACAGGACTCATTAGGGTGGGACTCGCTACCAGGGTTCCCACTGGAGGGGCTCTCTGCAGACGATGCTCGGTCTTCTCAGGCACTGGTGAGTGTGGCTTTATCTTTACCCAGAATCCAGGAAAGCACTTAAAAAAAATAAATAAATAAAATAATGTCAATAATAATATAGCAAAAATAGCTGCAGTTTTGTCCATGTAGAAAAATACAACACTTTATTAAAGGGAGGCAGAGCTAAACCCAAGGATGTTACCCAACTGCTTGCTTGCTGTTTAATGCTGCTGTATATCCATAACTTGTCTGGGAAAAATAAAGGATGAAAAAAATTAAATGAATAATGAATAAATAATGTTATCATTATAATTTCTTATGACTGGCTTGAGCTTCTTGATTCCAAATTGTGCATCCAACCATGGCCAAGTGCTAGGTAAGATCTATCCTTCAGTCACTCAGATCTCACATAGCAATAACCCACCCTTGGGCCTTCCCACCCCAATGATCCCCACCCTTCTTTCACCTCCATCCCCCACTTGCTCCTCACCCCAACAGCCTCTACCCTCCCAAAGGTCATTTCATTGAATGCCTATTATATCAAATGTCAATGAGCAGGCACAATTACAGCTGTGAATCTTACATCGAATGGTCATGAGTGGTTGGTATTAACACATCAGCCATGAATCTGAAAGGGTTAACCGTTTTGTGTTTATGGGTGCGTGCAAACTTCACCCACTTGTTACCATTCGCACATATCACCCGCTCGTTACCATTCGACGCCAGTTGTGTCGAACGATATGGCCCTTGTTTTTTTTGGTTATAGAATGATTTTGCATCCATTTTTGGGTGAGAACAAAGCACTTCTTGCGTCCCCGTGTATCCCTCCGCTGTGCTCAACCTACGCCACACCTAGCGTCACCCCGCTGCTCCAGTCAGTGTGCTGTGAGCCTTGCTTGTGTGTAAGATAATTTCCTTTCGCGTTCCATAAAATCGGCCCTAATTGACCTACAGTAATTCTTTATACACCAAAATGTACCCAAATAAATTCCCTATAACTTTTTCTCAGTAACATTTACCATCCATCCATTCATCCATCCATCCATCCATCCATCCATCCATCCATCCATCCATCCATCCATCCATCCATCCATCCATCATCCAATCCTACATTGCCCCATGAGGAACATAGGAGCCTGGGTCTAGGCAAGTTGGTCCTGACATTTAAGATGAGAATGACTAGCCTCACTCATCCATGAGTGGCATTACGTGAGTAATAACCCCACCCCCATGGATATAAACCTTCACCAGCTCAGTCTGATTGAAGCAACGCAGTTACCCACTAAACCACCAGGTGCCATAATTTGGTTATATAGTTACCACCCATTGTAGTAAATGGCCTCCTGGTGTACAGGAAACCATTCTGCTCGTCACTCACTGTAGAGTTTATTTCTATGAGAAAACTGAAGTAAACAAATAAAAATAAATTAATTTTAATTTACATTCAGCTGATCTTTTTTTACAACACCATAAGCAAGTACTGTACAGTAAAACCTCGATATGACAAACTTCAATAGACTGGAATTTGCTTTTATTGGAATTGAGGAGCTACTGGACTAAATTCTTATCAATCGGAAAAAGTCCGATAAAGCCAGAAAAAGTCCAGACTGCCAGACCACTTCAGCTGTGTTCACCACGATAAGGTAAATAAAAGTCATGTTTATCAGTGTACAATACAGTATTATTACAGGGGGCCCTCCACATTCGCAGGGGTTAGGGGACACAGACCCCCGCAAATGTGGATTTTCCATGAATGTTTGGTGCACCCTCCCGTAAATGCCTCCACAGCCGCAGATCACCCCCTGTGAGCAAGTGTGCACATACTGTACCTAGTAAACCATATCTGGGACCTGAAAGCGGCATAAAATATCACAAATAGCTGAAGACTTGCAAGGCATCAGCTACATATTTTCCCTAACTTCTTATGACCATACCCATTAAATTCAGTCTTGGCTCCACAGAGGGGCAATCTCGAATCTTCGAGACCCGCAAAAGTTGATTCCGCAAGTGTGGAGGGCCACCTTATTTATATATTATACCAATTGGTTATTGGAGTGAGTATAATACAGTACAGTACAGTACTGCAGTGGTAGTGAAAACAGTTTAAAAACCGTTGGTGCAATGCAGATTAATGTCTGATATATTGGAAAATGTTTGGATTAGCAGGGGGAAGTCCGGATGTTGGTTTTATCGGAATTTCGCTTTATTCGGAATAGCTTGGGCCCCAATTAGTCCATTATAGTGAGGTTTTTACTGCACACTTATTTAGGATTACGGTGAAAATAAGAAAAACATCAATTCTCGAAGAATAAATATGGGTGTGAGGATAAATTGTTTATGAACTGTTGAGTGGGGGAATAGCATGGTGACGGGGGGGGGGAGGTCTCCAGTGTGTGGGCTTGGATGCCGATGCCCGTGTCCTGAGTACTCACTCATGGTAGGATGCAGCCTGCGTTGAATGGTAACTTGAGGGTTAATAGCACTGCAGGTTGATAATGCAGGGTAAGACTAACAATCACTGCTTGCAGCACAGTACCCACCAGATAGCTGCATAGTATATGTATTATCGTACGCTTGTTTCAGACCATGGTAAAGGGAGCATATCAAGTACTGGTACATGAAATATACTGTTACTTCTGGTTGGCTGCTTGATTTGATTACATTCTAAGATCAGACTACCAGTATTGTGTTATAAGAAGCACTACTTGTATATTCTAGTCTGAATTCTGTTAAGACGGAACTGAGGCAGCATGTGTTGGTTACACTACAACCATATGTTGTATGTTGAGTACAAGTCTTATAAATGTATTTATCAGAACCCAGCAAGAACTGAGTGGATGAATCAATTGAACTGATGTCTGAGAGGCTACCAAGTGACCACATACTCATTAATTATGCCAGGTTTGATGGAGGTGATCATCGTAACCTAAAACCTTTTCAAAACTTAAACTTGAGGTAGAGAAAGTGAAAGCAGGCCTCTATGGCTTACAGGGACATGATCAGAGAAGAAGAAGAGTCCTCAGATACAGTTGCCCTCACCTCCTTTGAAGTCAGATGTACTATACCTCGTTGTTTGTAGCACAAGTGCTGGATGATGGGGTTGTTACATCCCTGTTTCATTACTGTGTTAATGGTGGCAGTACACCATGAACTATGGTTCTTTAACCCTAAATACAAGCATGATTATTATTTCCCAGACTATGTCTGCTGCTTGGTGTTGCCATTGTAAGTTAAAATGACATTGTTACTGTGGTGGTTACATTATTAGCTAATCATACCAGTATATGTTATATACCATGCATCACAGCGCTACTGAATGCTGCTACTATGGTATGAAGCACTTACTGAATAATGACTAATTCGTAAGAGCAATAAGATGGGAGTATATACAGTATTTGCAGTAAGGATTTGTACAGATTTCCTCAGTCAAGGGCAGCAGATCAGTAATGATGATGAGGTTTGTAAATAGCAAAAGCTGTATACCCAATGTTGTTCAGTACTTATCCAGAATCTTGCACTTGTCAGTCATCCAGAAACACAGTAATAGGCAGTGCACAGTATAAAAGTGGAAATTGTCACCAGAAAAAATACATAAGTAATGTGCTTATGGCAAATGTTAATCCTCGAGTAGCTTTTGATTGTTTCCCATAGTTGTTTATAGATTTTATGCAATTGCGCAGCATGATGGTAATGTCTTCAGTTGATATATGTTGTAGATGTTTTGATTTGAGTAATAATGTTTTCCTGGATTCTCAGTCATTGTTCCTTTAGTCTTGTTTACTGACAGTAGTGTGTAACCACAGCTAAATGTCCACTGATCTTGGTACAGTGTCTTAATTAAAGTTAATACATAATCATAGTAACTTTAAGCCTTTAGATCATATACTATATAAGTATACCAATACTCATTGTGTGAGACATTGAAGTGAACCCCTTAAGCCCACTGACTTTTTTTTTTTTTTTTTTTTTTTTTTTAACAACCCAGTGATTTTCAGTTTGGGAGGAACTTTTCTAACTGGGGTGCTTTACTGTATCATTCATTAATCCTTTCAATACAGAGGTGGTCTGTATAAACTGAAGGGGTTAAGTTTCACCAGTTGCTGAAGGGAGTCTTGCACAGTATTGTTCATCTTGGTCGTGACTGTGACCTATTGTCTGTTGTATTATGATCAGTGAATATTTTTAGCATATTACCAGTTCTTGGCCATCAACATTTTTGTAGCTATATTCTTGAACGTAGTAACCCTCTCGGTAGCACCTACATCTCTGTGAACTGCAAGCATTTTCAAAGTGACTTTGAAAATATCTTCCTTTGTGTTCTGTTTACTGTATTGATGTTTCTATGAAGGGACAAGTATAAAAGGTGATATATTTTGCTGTCTCTATTAAATTATCCATTTGTTTGGTAGGGGTGCCAGTCTGCCAAGTAAAATTGCTTGGCAGTTGCTGAAATAAAAAAAACTTAAGTGTCTTGGGAAGTGCTAAATGACACACCATATCCCTTGAAGTTGTAACATACTGCTGAAAGAGTTGACTGCCTTTTTACATTGTTTACCATTTGCATTATTTTTGCTGTTTTCAGATGTTTTTATTCAGCTTAGGAAAGATAATTTTCAAACTGAAGGAGTTACACGTAGCCATCTTTAACCCATTTAGTACAAGAAACCTTTCCTAAGTTGAATAAATTAGCCTTAAAATAGCAAGAATAAAGTAAATATGTTAAAAGATTAACTACAATACAGATCTACACTGTACTGGGTCAGGAAGTAGATACTGTGTATATGTTGACAGTATTAGTTTGAAGGAAAATATTAAATATGTTTAACTGACTGGTTCTCACATAACCCTTGGAGCAGCCCATCTTTGCGAACTAAATGAATGAAGATGTGCCCATACACATTTTTATGCTGTGTTTTGATAATTTCTTGTAGAGTAGCAGTCATATTCAGTTTGGTTTTATTATTTATATTGAATATAATAATATGGCAGTGATACCTACATTGTCTTCACTTATGTTTTAAAGCCAAAAGTTCAGTACAGGGTTACGTATCTGTCAGTGTAAATGGAACTTACAACAACACATCATCTTCATCATCATCGTCATTGTACATTTGTGATTTGTACATAATGTATGGTGCTGTACTTTCACTTGGTACCTTTAACAGTGAGAGTTAAGTTTCTTGAGTCATTGAAATCTTGATGAAGACTTGTTCCATTTTCCTCATTTGTCACAACTGCTGGGAAGAGGTGATTGGACCTCACCACACAAACATCAGATGATAATTTTCCACTCATTCAGTGTTATGAAATCTATACAACCTGAAGATAACTTGTAAAACTTTGTACTCCAATGGGTCTTCACCAGTTCAAATGTTCAAAGGTATCGAGACTCTGTTTCTGCTGATTTAAAATACCATACATTAATCATAGGCTGGGATTGGTCACTTCAGCAGTGAAATTGGTGTTCCTCAGTCCTACAGATTAGTGCCCATCAGAACTTGCAAAACATGACTTGAACTTGAACATGTATAGTAGAGCTTTCCACCCATGTCAGCTATGTGCAGTCTGACTGCTATAATACAGTACTGTACAGACATGCATGCATAATATTGTTTTCTCTGTTTCTTCCTTGAAGGTTATTAAGAGGTATGAAAGTCAGACACAGCTTTGAAGAGGGGAAAAAAAAAAAAGTCACTTTGCAATGAATGTATTTTATTGCCATCTTGCAACACTGTTACGTGAAGACGTGTTTTTTGATATTCGATATATTGTAATGTATTGAGAGTTGGATGTAATAGTAATAGAGACACAGAGAGATGCAGTGAAGAAAGAATTATGAAAATACTTCTGAAGTGAAAGACAAGGTAGAGGAATTTTGCAGACTAGGATTCATGATTGAACTGAGGGAAAAATTCCTGAGAGATTTTTCAAAGCCATTCCTTTGTAACAGAACTTGTAAACAAAAAATTTAAGCAAGACAGTGAATGATGCCAGTACTGTTACAAACATACCCTTTGAGGATAAGCCTTTCTTGAGCCTGAAGTAGAATGAAACTTATCTCAACAAATGCGTGTCCTCAAGAGGTGTTTTGTAATAGAATGCTGGTGTGATGTACCTTACTTCGTGGTACAGTATAAAGGAAGAGTTTGTGAGTCTGGGTCATGCCAAAAAAGATACTGCTATTTCATAACTGATTGTGGCATTGATGGATCGCATTTCCTTTTTATTAGTATTCCATCCATCATCCAATCCTACATTACCCCATGAGGAGCGTAGGAGCCCGGGGCTAGGCAAGTTGGTCCTGACATTTAAGATGAGAGTTGTCTTTTTTTTACTGGTATTGTGTATCACTGAAGAGTAAGAGTTTGAAAGGCAGAGAGAGAGAGAGTGTGTGTGTGTGTGTGTGTGTGTGTGTGTGTATATACACATGTGCAAGTGTGTATGTGTGTGTGTATATATATATGTGCAAGTATGTGTGTGTATGTATGTATATACATATGTGCAAGTGTGTATGTGTGTGTGTGTATACATATATGCAAGTGTATGTGTGTATGTGTATGTGTGTGTATATGTATACACATGTGCAAGTGTGTGTGTGTGTCTGTACATGTGCATGTACATATTTTCCATACATGGTGACTGATTTATGGCAAATTTTATAAGTAATTATTGTTTGTAATAGCAAAATACCTTTGCAGTCAGCTTTTTAACTTTACAGAATCTGCAATACTATACAGTTCCAAAAGGGATACCATACATGCCAGTTAGCTATCAAATGCTGTGAATTTCGGGGATGTTGTATGAAGACTTACATTGTTTTATTTATTTACTGTATTTATTTTTTATGACACATATAGTAGTGACATATCAACCATATAATGTAAATTCTGTGTCAGTTCTGTTTTACTGCTGGTGTGCAAAAACAAAACTTTGGATTGACAGTGTTGTAGCATACAGACTGGCTTAGTTTTAGTAGTGTTTGTAAAATTGTTATGTTCATGTTGACCCACTGTCATAACTTACTAAAGGAAATAATGACTGCATACTACACTACATGCTACAGGATATTTGTTAAAGGGGAGTCTTGACTAGTTATCTTTGTCTCCAGTTCATTGTTACTTTTGCTCTGCAGGCTGAACTTGTTTGATTTATCTTTGTCTTTTATTGTGGCTCTATAGCTCAGTTCTCTTAAAGGTTTGTTGTAATCCTCTCCAGTTCCCAAACTGAGCAGAGGTCAGTTGTGCATGGATGGTGCAGAAATTCTTGTAGCTCAGACGTCTTTTGCTGCTCAGCAGTAGATTACTTGTGCTTAGTCGCTAAGTTGTGGTGTATTTGAGATCGTTGGCCCTAAACCCTGGCTGTTTCTTTCCGGTAGGGGTCGGGCACGCGGGTTGGTACGACCTTCAGGGGTGACTTGCTTGGCAGCAGAGTTGGCATCAATGTTGTCAACCTGAAGGGCAAACGAGGGGGTGTTGGCACTGGTGGTAGCAGTGATGTTGGTAAGAGCTTCAACAAGTGGGTGTGCAAGTACCCATTCTGCGGCTACGCCACCAACAAGGCCTCAGTCCTGCGGGGACATACGCGGACACACACTGGGGAGAAGCCATTTGCCTGCCCACACTGTCCCCACCGCACAGCACAGCGTGGCAACCTTAATGCTCATATTAGATACAAGCACAAAATCATCCCAGACACTAACCCCAGTCAGGTGGCCGAACCACAGACGTAGTTGAGAGAGAAGGGAAGAAGCCAGGGATAAAATAATCAGTAGAAGGAGGCAGATGAGCAGAGTAACAGAACTGGAAAATGTAAGGAAAAATGGTCTACAGGAGAGATATGTCAATAATCAACAAAATGCAAGAACAGGACAGTATCCAGACTGAGTACAGCGAAGGGAATCAAGAAGGTTTAATGACTTTGGGGTTTTAAGACATCGTTTTAATTATAGTTCAATATAAAACAGAAACACAGGATACTTATCATTTAATTTTTGTGAACTAGAGACTGCTACAGGAGATATATAAAATATTGCTTACCTTAATGCCACACTATACAAGTGTTGCTGTAATTGAACATGCATCCTATAAAAATTCATATTTTGCGAGAGTGGGAGCAGCCATATCTATTTTATGTTCAGTATATAATTGTATACTATATAGATACTTTATAAATGCCTAGCTGTAAGATTCACAGCAGTAAGTAATTTCAATATTATCTATGATGAATTCAGTTCCTGTATTATGCCATTATCATAACTATGGGCCCATTTCTTTTTTGCTAAAAAGTTGCTGTTGAAAATGTGTATTCAGAAGTGGCAGAGATTAGCCCATTCTCAGGATGGCCAGACAGGCAGAGGAAAAAGGAACATTGGAATCCAAGGTATGGCAAGATTGACATGTAATTGGGTGGGGCCAGTGTGGTACTGAAGGAGGTGGGGAGTATGTCTTCCATCCTGGGGGTCTTTTTATGATGTAATATATACTAGGAGATAGAAGTAAACCATAGCACATTGGAAGTCCAGGTTCATCATGCATGGAAGTTACAGGGCCTTAATGATCCTGCAACAATAAAAGTTAACTGATATACTGTATATATATATATATATATA
>JAGKTI010007278.1:0-14841 GCA_018397915.1 Birgus latro
TTAGGAGTGGCAGAAGATGTGTGGATCAGATATTTGCAGTGAGACAGTTAGTGGAGAAGGCTCGTGAGAAGGACGATAAGGCGTTTATGGCATTCAAGGATCTGGAGAAAGCATACGACAACGTAGACAGAGAAGGATTGTGGAAGGATTTGCACATGTACGGTGTAGATGGTAAGCTGCTAGGAGCCGTCAAGAGTTTTTATGATGGTAGTTACGCATGTGTAGGAGTTAATGAGCATCTAAATGAATGGTTCACGTTTGGTGTGGGCGTGTGACAAGGATGTGTCGTGTCCCCATGGTTGTTCAGTATATACTGTATATACAAGTATATGGATGGGGTGATGAGAGAAGTAAAAATACGAGTAATAGAAAGGGGAATGGCGTTATGGCGTTGGTAATGAATGGTGATGGATGGAATATCTCAAATTTGTTGTATGCTGATGATGCAGTACTACTTACAAATACCGGACAAGAAGTTGGTGGAAGTAGTGCAGAGTTTTGCCGATTTCTGAGCGCCGTGCCTTGAGAGCAAATGTAGAAAAGAGTAAAGTGATGGTTATTGAGAGAGAAGTGGACTCCCAGTGCGATGTTGCAGTGAATGGAGAGAGACTAGAACTGGTGAAAGAGTTCGAATACCTGTGTACAGTGATAGAAAAGAAGGGAAAAAGTGCAAAAGAAGTGGAAAGTAGAGAGACACAAGGAAGGATATTAGCTGGTGCAATGAAGGCCTTGATAAGAAACAGAGGCTTAAGTGTTGCACCTGCACGAGGCTTACATGAAGGGGTTTTAGTGCCAACTTTAACATATGGATGTGAGACTATGGTGTGGCATGAAAATGAAAAGTCAAGAGTGAGAGCAGTGGAGATGGGACTGCTGAGGAGTGTATGTGGAGTACAGAGAGTGGATAGGATACGAAATAATGTGATTCGTGAAAGATGTGGAGTGAGGAAACCTGTGGACACCAGAATCGAGGAGAGTGTACTGAGATGGTATTTTCATGTGGAGAGAATGGATAACAATAGAGTGGTATATCTGTGCGAATTTGAAGGAGGGAGGAGGCGAGGTAGGCCAAGGAGAAGGTGGAGGGATATTTTTTTTTTTTTTTATGTGTCCGACTCTGGGCATAGGCTTCACAGCCTGCTATCAAGGCCCAGTCGTCCTCCTACAATCTACATGTCACCACTTCGGCGCTTAACACCCACCGTCCATATTGAATACATGCTAGGGCTGTCTCATACAGGACTGGTGTATTGTTATTAGCGGGGTCATTTTTACGACATGTCGGCGGGTCTTCTGGTAGATCAGTAAAGCCTGATTTAATGAAATTCAAATCCTTAAACTGTTCCCTGCACAAGCGAGGATTCGAACCTGGGTCCCACGGGACCGCAAGCCAACTCTCTACCGATCGAGCTATGGTGAATGAGTGTGTGAGGAAGAAAGCTAGGGACGTGACAAGAGATCGAGCTGAGAGGAGAAGTGCAAGATCAGGGATTTGGCACCCCTTCTTAACGTGACAGCGTCCGGATTGACTCTATCGGATAAATTTTTGTGAAGCTACAGAACGTGGTGAATGTTTTTGGCGTATCCGATAGAACCAAGATTCCAGGGGCTTGAATGGTGAGCGAATGGAAGCGTGGCCCATTGGACTAGGCAAATTTAGGCTGCCTGGACATTGCTAGTCCTCACCCTGCCCTACGGTGAATAAGGAGGTCCGGATGATGATGATGATATAAGATACTCCAACCGGGAATAAAGCCTGAGATCTCTAGACAGAAGTCAGGCACCTTTAACACTACACCACGGAGTGATAAAAGCCAATCCACCTGAATTCTATGAAGAACCAGGTAAATCGGTAATGGGAGGATATTTTTCAATGTCGGCCCATATAATGATAAATATTTCTGACGCATCAGGATTTTAGCTTAGCCCCACGCAACTCGGCAAACGACAGAGCAGTTTTAATCTATCCCAGCCAGTATAGAAGCGTCTTCCAGCATGTTGGAAAAAAGTTTTGACGCTCCAGCCAAGAATCGAACCCAAGACCTCCAGATAGAAGTCAGGCACCATAAATATCTATCTGTCTATATACATATCTATCTATCTATCTATGTATATATAATGTATGTGTGTACTCTCTCTCTCTCTCTCTCTATATATATATATAGAGAGAGAGAGAGAGAGAGTAAATCATGGATATGTATGAGCAAGGGATTTTCTCAAATACATACTTCGTTTAAAGTGATTGCAAGTTTTGCATATATTTTCTTAAGTATGTTTCCTTTACACCTCAGGAGTGCCTTCGTCTCCTCTGGTAGGCTTTGCATGATTTCGTCGTAGTTTGTTCAGCCCATTTTATTTCTTGCTAGACTGTGATTTCGGGTCCCTTAACCCTTCTTCAGTAACCTTGGTAGATAGATGGTTCTTTCTTCATAACTGAGGTGGGAATGCACTGAGCAGGTTAGTTAGTTAGTTAGTGGAGATTCGCCTCCCCGATGTGGGGAGGGTACGGGCAGAAGAAAGCTCATCAGGGTAGATTTTCTAGCCTATATTGGGCTACAATCTAGCTTGGAGGCGGGTAGGCGGTGACCACACCCCAAAACAAGGCAGCAGGAGCTTGTCTAACCCGCCGAGTCCCACGGACGTACGATGCACGTCGCTACTTTTTTCCGCAGACAGACCCACCGACGTGCATTGTACGTCACTCAATTGCAAGGCCCATTGTGTGCACATTTTTCAACATTTGCAGGTGATTTTTGGTAGGCATATGTGGGAGACCTTCCTCTGCCTGCTGTCAAGCGGGGATACTGCCTGGCTCCACCTAACCCCTCCTCCCCCCTCCCCCCCACACTGGGCAATTCACCTGTTAGCAGTAACCTGGCAAGTAAAGGTATGTTGCCCCACGGTCTGTCCAATGATGAAATTCACGGTGAAAGTGATTCCTGAGGTGGAAGACGAAGAAACAAAGAAGCTAGAGGTAGAAACAAACAGAAGTGGTGAGGTTGTAATGTTGTAAAGGAAGGTGCCATATACTGGGGTTTTGGGTGAGTGAACAATGCTTTTATCCCCTATATTATTGTGTGAAAACCAATATAAACTTGTACTACACATAAATTCGTACCAAATAAATAAATAAATACATAATTTAAAGTGGCTTGAATTAGTTAACCTTTCCATAGGTCGTTTTCTTTAGCCAGGTACCCTGAAAAAGAAGGAAAACGTAAGGTTGAATGACACCTGTATCAACATTTCTAAGCTCAGGGGCGCGATTTCTCTATGAATTTTCGATGTTTCTCACCGAAAGCGGAGGTTTAAGCCAAAAAACAAAAACTCAAAAATCGGTCGGGATTTGAGGGTAGGTTGGGTAAAAAACTGGTCAGGACTGGGCGGGCTGATGACACTCACCACAGTCTCAAAGCTGTCCACCCTACTGACAAGTTATTCGCCCAGACTGGATCAGAGTTGGGCGGTTGCAGGACAGTCCAGAACATAATGAAGCAATGGTTGGTCACTTTGTTCAATGCAGTGAGGGCATGATTCATATTCCCTGCAAGCCAACTGGCTGTAACAGGGAAACCCTAATCGTTTGCAGCGAATAAGCACTGTAATGGGACTGGGTGTGCCTGGGGTAACTGATATGGGTGTATATGATGTCGCTGTCGCATACCATTGTATTGAACGCAAGCCCTCCCAAACGTGTGACTCATGCTCTTGAAGTGACAGGTGACTGATGGTGGTGGCCACCTTTTGCATAATGAGAGAGAAACTGGGTTGCAAGGGAAACGTGACCTCTGGAAGACAGTAGGCATGGCGAGCAGAAACGTTAGCACGTTCATTCCCAGTAATGCCAAAGTGCCCAGGTAGCCAGTGAAGAGAGATCTCACTACCCACCAATTGATGGAATCACCCACAGCCATGATGCTGGTAAGCGGTTGCACACTGTCAGAAAAGCAGGGTACCAAGAGGCCATGGAGAGACGAGAAGGAGTCGGTATGTATCACAACACGGCCGAGAGAGGTGTTGGTTAGCATGACTAAGTGCACCAAGTATTGCTACTAACTCAGTCTGGTAGGCTGAAACTCCAGAGGGTACACCCCAAGCCTCAACATGGTTGCCACAGACCACTGCAGCACCTGCATTCCCATCAGCATCAACTGACCCGTCAGTATAGTAAATGGCAGAATCTGGAGTGTGGAGAACTGCCACGCGACGGAGACTGTCCTGGCGTAGTACAGCAAGAAGAGATGTCCCAACAAAGGCAGAACATACCTGAAAACCAGTGGCAGCCAAGGAGGGGCAGGGGAATACCCAGGGCAGAGCAAGTCAGGGTCACCTATGATGGCATCAGTGTCATCAAGCTGCCGAACGATGCCACCAGCTGTAAGAATCCAGTCTCTCCCAGGGTGTGGATTTGGGGGTCGACCCAGAGTACACTGAAGCAGCGTAGTTACATGAGGGGGGGGGGGGGGTTGGTGACATGAGGGGGGGTCTGGTGCAGGCAGAGCTGGGCAACGACAGCTGTTGTACATGCCCATATCCTGTGCATAAGGGATGGAAAGCCGCTCTTAGCTCAGAGGTTGATGAGGCATGTCCATGGAGGTGCACCATGCATGACATGCAAAACAGTGTTCTGGACAACCTCAAGAGAACTGTTAAACTTCTCGGAGATACCAATTGGGCAAATCGCACTGTAATCTACTATCGTACGGATGGCATGCTCATAGAATGTTCTGAGGACCCAGTATGAGACCCCCAGCGTGCGGACATAAAGGGCTCTGAGGGTAGAAGTGCAGGTAGCAGCACGTTCCTGTAAGTAGCGGACGTGGTGGCTAAATGTCAACTGACCGTCAAACCAGACACCTAGGTATTGGTGATAATGAACAAGACCGAGGTGATGACCCCAAACTGGAGGAAACAGTCAGGTGGCTGTAGACCAAATGGCAGACATTTGGAATTTTCAAAATTGACCTTGAGCCCAAGGTCACTTGTTATATAGGCGTGAGAAGGCAGTCGGTGTCTGGACATAACAGTCCCATTGTGAGAAGACAAGTGCCAGGTCATCCGCATAACAAAATAATGTAACACCACAGCCATAGTTGGCCCTCGACAAGCAAATTAAACAGAAGAGGGCTCAGCATGCTGCCCTGTGGAGTGCCGTTCTCGTGCAAGTAAGAGTTGGAAATCCAACCCTGAAAGTGGACATGAGCTGATCGGCCTAGAAAGAAATGACTCACTCATGAAAGGAGTCTGCCTCCACTCCCTTAGCGGTGAGGACTGCCAGTACAGCAACTGGCTTAGTTATCTCAAATGCCTTCTCAACTTTCGAGGAAAACAGCCATACCGTGTCCTTGTCTCAGGTCTCCAAGATAGGAAGTGAGACAATGCATTGTGCTTCTGCGCAGGAGGTAAGCAAAAAGCTGCAGATGGCGTGGGCCCAATCTCCAGGCAAGACGAGAAAGCACAAGCCTTTCCACGGCCTTAGCTACGCAGCTGAGGAGTGAAATCGGCCACATGTTGGTTGGATCATGAGCCTTGGGTATGAGGTGAATGATGGCTGTGTTCCACGATCCCAGAAGGTGACCTTCCACCCACGAATGATTGAATAAATCAAGGATGTAAGCCTTCCCACTTAGGCCAGCATGTGTTAGAAAAGAGTATACAATGCTGTCAGATCCTGGAGTCGTATCCTGCTTATTATTTTTGCCTGGTTGATTTCTTCAACAAAGAAGAGGCGGTCAGCCATGTCAGGGCACAAGCAGGCCGCCTCAGTTGCATCCATCCAGGGGCCTGCAAGGCGCGCCTACAAGTCCCTGACAGCTTGTTGTAAAATTGTCGTTGTGGTATGGGCAGCAAGACAGTCAGCCTCACCAGCTGAAGCAGGGTGGGATGATGGTCTGGCAAGCCATGGACTCGAAACACATTTAATTCTCACCCACATTTCTTTAAGGGTAGGTGGAAGTCAAGGGACCAGCACCATCTTGTCCACGCCACCTCTTGGATGGAGCATTTTTCCCGCAAAACACGTAGCACCTCTGCAGCCAGGTATTTCCTTGTTGGTGAGGAGGGCCTCTGACAGAAGTTCTTACTGGCTGAGTTGAGCCGATGGTTCAGCTTTCGGACCCTCCCATCAAATAACCAGAGGTCCTTGATGAAGACCATGGGGCTCTTCGTAAAAGGAATACTGGCAGTAGCTGCGCGACAGAGGGTGTGGGCGACATGCTCAGCATAGTCCTCGAGGGAAGATGGGGTAACGACATGGTCGAAAGCAACCTCAACTGCCTCTGTGTACTCAGGCCATTGTGCCCGATTTAGGTCCCAGTGGGGTGGAGGCGGCGGGCCGGGGGGAGGGGAAGTGGGGCCGCTGGGAGTTCCATCACCACAGCAAAATTGTCACAGGTGAGGAACGGGTGCAGGGACCACTTGGACAGACTGGCAAGAGGAGCAGAGACAAAGGAGAGGTCAAGCTTACCACCATTGACATGAATAGGTTCAGACAAGTTGTTTAACAGGAAGACCCCCACAATTTCCTCGAGGGCGATGACAACAGGATGGGTAAGGAGAGGACAGGATGGTGGGCATTAAAGTCCTTCCAAAAAGTGTGGACTCAGCTGCAGGAGAAGCCAGAATCTCCCACAGATCCAGCGTCCCTCCCTGACTTTTATAAACATTGAAAATTGTCAGGGAGGTTGAGGCGAGCTACAGGACGACAACATGCACCTTGACACCCTCATCACAGTGGACTGGAGAGTTGTACTCAGAGCAGGGGATGTGATTCCCTACCAGGATAGCACATCCCCATGTAATACCCTGGACCCGGGGGAGAAAATAGCCCCTGAAATCTCCTAGTTGAAGTCTGGAGCTGCAGGGAAAGAGTGTCTCATGAAGCAGGATGACTTGTACATTCTCCTTAGCAGCCACCTCCTAAAGATGGGCGAGCTTGTTCAATGCCCCTAAGCAGTTCCACTGCAAGACTTAGAGGTTTACAGTGGAGTCTGTCACTGAGGAGTGTGAGCATTTTCTGGCTGGAGGCCGAGGGCCCTGCTTTCCACCTCAATCACAACCATAGCTAGTGTGAGCCCTGAAGGAGTGGTGACTGGGCTGCGAGGACAAGTCCGAGGAAGCTGGGCAGAAGGCGACTCGGCCACAGCTATCTGTGTGGGAGGCGATGCCCGAGGTGCTGGGGGGTAGAGGCATGAGTGTTGCTTTGCCTCTACCACCTCTTCGTCTATGAAGTCCGCAGCCTTCACCAATGGCACCGTACCCAGAGTCTTGCCATTTCCTGTCCCCAGCACCTGAGCCAGGCTTAGCACTATTTCTGTCCCCAGCATTTTCAATTCCTCCTTGGAGAATGCGATCAGAGGAGAGCCTGGGGCATGGGTCGTGGGTGAAGAAAACTCGCTGACCGACTGCTAGACTAGGGATGGAGGAGGGTTGTGGAGTTCCATGGTCATCATGTGATGAGTGAGAGCTGTTGGTGAAGGAGGTGTTGCAATATGCCATTGCCGGCCCCAAATGAAGGTCCCTGGAGGTGCTGGTTTGGCACTGACTGCCTGTTGCTCCCTCACACAAGCAATTTGGCGTTCTCAACCCTGATGAACGAATGCCACTCTGGTGGAGCAGCTGGGGTGCCACGCATGGTGTTTCCTTGAGCAGTTTGGGCAGCGGGCAGTGACGGCCTCCTTGGCCTTGAATTTGGCCAAGCACTTCTCTGTCTCGTGTGGGCAGCTGCAAATCCCACATACAACAGCCCATTTGCAGGTGGCTCAGTGGTGCCAATATCGATGACATCTGTAGCAGCGGAGTGGCTCTGGTGTGAAGGGGCGAAGGTGATATTCTCCCTAGTTCCCCAGGTCAATCACCGGGATCATAGGACCAAGCAGGGTGACGAAGACCTTCCGAGTCTACTCCCTGGTCCATGTTCTCTGGCCTCTTCGACCTGGGGGTGTTGAAGAAGCATTTCTACTGGCATCCTCATGGGATAACCCATGAGGAAGGCCTTTGTAGTTTGCTGCCCAAGTGTCAGCTCTACTATTTTGACAGGGGAGGATTCGTCCTGTACGGACACTCTCAGGAGGTTGTAAGACACCTCATCCTTTGGCACCAAGACCAAGCTTCCATCCTTGCCTAGAAGATTGGAGGAATGTAGCTCTGGCAGTTGACTCTCCAGTGCGGCCACGGCGTTATAGTTGGTCTCGTGCCTTTCCTGAACTAGCATGAGGAATGCTGGGTATGATGAGCGAGGAGGAGGGCGCACGACTATCGACACTGACGGACGAGCAGCAAGAGGAGTCCTGTGAGGAGCCCCAGAGCTCGATGCCAGAGCAGGGCCATTTCCCTGCCTGCCACGCCTCGACCCTTTGCGAGCCATGAGGGTGAAACCTTCGTCATCAGGAAGGGCAGGACCAGTAGAGAGGGAGCTGTGTGCGGCAACAGGAGCATCAGGCAGTACCTCCATCCGCTCCTGGACATGAGCAGACTTAGCTGGTCTGGATCAGGAAGCAGGTGCGCAGGTGGTAGCGCAAGGTGGAAGACCAGGAGCTCGGGTCACAGTGATGCTCAGGATGGTGAGGGCATCCCCAGCAATAGACGAATGCGAACTCATGGTGGATGAGCTCGTTTCAAAACAGAAGAATGAGGAGCAGCAACAGGACGTGACTTAGAAGCTGCGAGGCGAGGGATGCGGGATGGCACTGAAAGGCGCGAGTCATGGGAAGCCTGTAAGGCTGAAACCCACGCAGACCACACCAAAGGACAACAGCTCTCTAGGCCTTAAAAAAATATTAAGAAAAAAAAAGCAAACTCCCCACATTGGTGAGTGCCTATCCTCCACACCCTCTAAAGGGCGTCATGAGAGACCCCGTCACTGCCCTGGCCATCCTTACCATTTCCTATAACCAGGCCCTAAAGGTCCCCCTTAACCTGCCCAGTCCCACCGACGTACGATGCACGTCACCACATTTTTTCATGCTCAGACCAAATGACGTGCATTGTACGTCAGTCAATTGCAAGGCCCGTCGTTTGCACATTTTTCAATATTCGCAGGTGATTTTTGGTAGCCATATGTGGGAGATCTTCCTCTATCTGCTGTCAAGTGGGGATACTGCCTGGCCCCACCTGACCCCCCCTCCCCCTCCCCCCACACTCGGCAATTCACCTGTTAGCAGTAACCTGGCCAGTAAAGACATGTTGCCCCACGGTCTCTCCAATGATGAAATTCACAGTGAAAGTGATTCCTGAGGTGGAGGACAAAGAAATAAAGAAGCTAGAGCAAGAAACAAACAGAAGTGATGAGGTGGTAATGTTGTAAAGGAAGGTGCCATATGTGGATGTGTTTGGTGATGAACAATGCTTCTATTGCCTATATAACTGTGTGAAAACCAATATAGTCTTGTACTACACATAAATTCGTACCAAATAAATAAATAAATATATACCTTAATGTGGCTTGAATTAATTTACCCTCCATGAGAAAGAACGAAAGGTAAGGCTGACTCGTCACATGTAGCAACATTTATAAGCTCAGGAGAGCGATTTCTCTATGAATTTTCGATGTTTCTCACCGAAAGCGGAGGTTTGAGCCAAAAAAAAGTTGAAAATCAGTTGGGTTCTAAGGGTGTGTTGGGTAAAAAATAGGTTGGGACTGGGCGGGTTAATGGAAGTGTCCTAATGGCACCTGTTCATGGTTCAGCACTGTACTATGGTGAGGGACACTAATAGCAGGCCAGAGTCAAACAGTCTATACAGTATACTGGAAACAGAGTCAAGACAAAATCCAGAAAACTGGAGAAAATTCTTCCTCAGTTCCAGTCAGAGTCCCAACAGTGGCAAAATTGGGTAATCTCCGAGAAATTCCTCCTCCATACCAGAGGCAAAGTCCAAAAGGCTTTCCAGAGGTGCTAAAGAGAGGTGTGGATACTGCAGTGGCTGCTGCTGAGCAAGTTTGCTGAGCAGGTTGTTGTTGTTGAAATATTTGCCCCACAGTTGGTGAGGCATGGGCAAAGAGAGAGCCCGTCATGTTAGCAGGCAGAAAAAAGGCTCCCCTACGGAAGCATAGCACGGGAGGCAAAACGGGAGACAGAGGAAGGCGGCAGAGGCAGGAGAAGGCTGGAGGGCGATGGCCGGCAAGCAGATGGTTGAACAATCGAATGAGGGGAGAGCAGGACGAGTAAAGTAGGGTGGAATACACCTGGCTGATGGAGGGGGCGTCAACGACGAGCTGCAGGTGGAAAAACCTCCCCGATGTTGCCCCCAACCCCCTTGCCCTTGATGTACTAAGGCTGTAGATGCTTGCTCAGTACAGCAGCAGATGGATGCCGAGGAGGGAGGCCCAGTCGCGGTCGTATGGAGAGAAGGCCTTTGTCCAGGTGGTGGCGGAGGGAGGGTCGTCAGCTGTGGTCTACTGGTGGAATGGTGGAGGGGCCCCGACCTCCTGGTCTACAGGACCTAGGCCCTCAAACTCCAGGTGGGACGGACCAAACCTTGGTGCTGCAGGGAGCTGGTCCCATCACGGACTGGGATGGAGGTGTTCACACGGCAAGAGGTGGACTGCGAGTGCCGAGAAGGTTGTTTTTGGTTGTTGTTTGTATATTCGCCCCACAGCCAAGGTGGGGACATGGGCAAACAGGAGAGCCTGTAAGGGGTAGGCAGGAATAAAACAGACTATATATCTATCTATTGCCAGACACCATAATCCCGTAAGGGGTGGCCATTTGACTTTGAGTTATTTTTTTTTACGGGGAGGGGCACTAACCCTCCACCAACCCACTTGTTGACACGTAGGGAGCACGTACGGTTTGGTTATATGGTTACCACCCAGCGTTGTAAATGGTTTCTTGGCTTACAGGAAACCATTTGGCTTGTCACTCAATGTAATGCCACCTGTAAAGGAAAGAAAAACAGTATGAAGTGACAGGATATATAGGAGAAATAGGAAGAAAGGAGGGCAGGCACAGAAAAAGAATGATAAAGGCTAAGGAAGAAGTAGGCAGCACTACATCAAGTGAGTGGATGATGGTCGCCACCACCTACCACTAATAAAACAGACAAGCTGGAAAAAAAAAAAAAGCAGGAAAGACGGCCAAATCCCAGGCAAAGGCAGCAGGTACGTCAAAGGCTGCTGCACAGATGGAAAGAAAGCAGCGAAGTTATGAGAGCAGTCTGGTAGCAATATTGTGGATCAGTGCAGCTCGAGGTGGATCTAACTCAATGCCTTCACGGATCACGGCTTTTTTGGATGGAGAGAGGGAGTTGGAGATGTACACCTCACGGACCTCTTGATACAGATGCTGACAGATGAGAGGCAGCGTATCCTGGTCATCAATAAGATCCGTGAGGATAAAAAGAAGCTCCTCGAGGTATGTATCCGTGCAGGCGTCGAGGTGTGCAGGGTCAGAAAGTGGCGGAAGAAGGGCCTCAATGCTCCAGGCGACGTTGGAGGGGTCGGCCTTACCCTTGCTGGTCTTCTTGTTCTTATTTTTCTTCTTCTTCTCCTTGGGTAGAGGGGGAGAAGAAGAACGAGCGACGGCGGCCGGCGGTGGTGGATGTGGAAGAGGCGCCTCCACAACATCAGGAGCAGATGAAGAAGACGAGGAGGGGAGCTGTTCCTCGTAGCGAAGGAACCCGCTCCTCCTCAGCTCCTGACAAAGGGAGGTGAACCTTGGCGATAGTCTCTACAAGGTCGAGTTCCATGGCCTGTGACTGTTACGGGTTGGTGATCAAAGACGCAGGAGTGGTAGTACCAGTCGTCCTGTTGAACGGGGCATCCAGCTTCAGCCGTTTTTGCGGTGTTGTGCGAGGTGGTGGTGGCTGCTGCCGCCGGGCCTGATGCTCCTGACGAGGGGGAAGACGTGTACCGCAGGCAAAGCTTCGAGGGATGGCAAGGCGTGGCAGCCCATTCTCCTCAACTGTCTGCAGGAGAACAACCAGAACAGCCTTGCCACCCCCACTAAAAGCTTCAACCGTCGCGATACATATCGCAACGAGGGTATTTGTATCGGCAGAACCCTCAGGACTCCCAGACTGGCGTCTCCCGGCTGGGGGGTGCCACCGTGCATGGGTAGAGCCCTTCACAGCAACAGCATCTGGTCTAGTGACATCCATACCCTCAGGACCTTTGGTAGCCTGCACAGCACGAAATTCCACAGTCTCCCCCTCGCCTAGTGAGCGCTGAAATTGCCGTGAATTTGGTACAGCGATCCCACAGCTGTGTACAAAGACATCAGTGATAGTGTCCTGGCGCTTGATGAATCCGTAGCACACTCTCACGTTGAACCAATTCACGGTTCCATTGATGGTATCGGCTCCTGGCGACTCGGATCTGCTGCTGTGTGCCCTCCTCAATGGGTCGCAGGCACGAACAGATGCGCTGGTATCCTCTAGGAGCTTGGGCATAATGGCGACTGGCCAGGCCAAGCAATGCACGCAGAATGGCCGAGTAGGTGAAGTGGCCGCTATTTAATCCGAGTCCATGATCGGACACCTGCGTGTACTCGATCTTCATTGGTTGTTATAACTGGGGTGTGGTCCATCGTGAGCTTAGGAGGGTTTGGAGATCTGCTTGTATAATGAGTTTGGGGTTTAGTTCTTTGGTACACAGTGCCTCTAGTCAAGGGAGGCAACTTACATCATCACATGTAGTTAAAATTTCTGTATTTTCTTTCAATATTTTTCCTTGTAAGAACAATTCCGTGTTTCTGTTTTTTTAGGTGCTCCAACTGTAAGGTGGGTAACTCAGGATCTGGGACAATTTTATGGTCATCATGTCCATATGCAGACGAAGAATGTTTAGGAGGAAAATCTATTTAACCTACCAAAGCAGGTATCTTAATGTTGTTTGATGCAAGGGTACAAGACTTTTAAAGGAAAATAAGGTAGTAACTGGTTCACCACAGAGAGGTCGAAATACACTAAAGGGGGTATCACACGGTAACTGAAATCATGGTTTGCCGACGGAACGCGTTCCTGGTTTGCTGGAACCAGGCACAAACCCTATCACACACGTTCCTCAAACGCCGCCGACGGTCGGCAGGTGTTTTTTAATGGTTTTCTTGTGAAAATGGGATCCTTTTGATCCCAAAGACAAGGGAATGGCATTTTTTTCAATGAGCGCAATTTCTGCAGTCCTTGTCCATAATTTCTGCCCAGATGCCATCGTATACCTAGTGATGAATGAACTACGATACGCAGACTCCTTCACCCAACGTGAGTGTTGTATCCGCGATTCCGCGCTCCCCAATGTAAACAACTGAATTATCGACATCATTATTTCACCCCTGCATGATATAAAAGGTAACTGAAGCTTTCATAATTAACAATATATATAATGGAAAGTAATAGGCACTCTAGGAGGGAATTATAACTTAAAAAAGCGTTTTGTCCCTGATTCCGTGGGCATGGAATGGGTCTGGATGGAAATGAGTTTTGCCGACGGAATCCTCGGCGGCTATAGTGGAACACACTTAAACTGGCGGATGGGGTGGGGCAGCAATCTGTGTACAGTGGTGCTAAGTTTCCCAAACCGGCGATGTGAAACGGCTGTTATATATGTAAAAGGCATCGCAAATACGGTAAACACATATGAATACAATTTTAACGTATGTATTATAATATATGGAAGAACAGAAAACCACCCCAGCCGCCAGTTTAAGTTTGGACCAGTATACCACGGTTTCGTGGGCAATTACCACGATTTCGTCGGCAAACCATGATTTCAGGTACAATCGCCCAAAGAAGTGATGTCCCGATTCCCAGTACCTTTCGCTCAGAAAGTGGTATCTGGCAACTGTCACGGCCATGTTATATTTTCTATATTGCACACCGGAAGAGCAGTATTTGGGTAAACAACACCAAAAAGTAAAATATTAGCGTTTTTACCGTGTATATCTCGCATTACGGAAGAGGAAACCACAATACACTAAAGTTGAGGCTTAGCAGTACGAAAGAATGTGAAACGCACTCCCTATCGCTCAACGGTTTCAGGGTTAAAATGCGGAGAAACTCTCGTAATACTTATTTTCCATTCAAAATCAACAATACTGAAGGAAATATGTCCCATAAAATAAAACCCGCAGATAATCGTAATTTCGAAATCATTAGTGTCATCAAATCAGAAACATAAACATCTAAAGATATATTATTATCCACATTTAATTCTCTAAGCGGGATGATATTCACGCGGGTAAACCCGTAAGTGCCGAAAGCCTGAAAGCAAGATTGATCAAAAAGAAACTACAGCCTATCGGTGCAAGCAGATTATTGCCCTTTATTTAGCAAATAATCCAGTAAGACAGATATACTGGAACCTTAACAGTTAACAGATAGATAAGCGATATAGAGGAAGAACATTGGAAATTTGCTACTGGAGCCCCGCGTAGCACAAGACCAAGACAGACGGATTAATACGTGTGCCCAAGAACAACCACTTACCACTTGCGTTGCTATCAAGAAGCAAATTAATCTGCCGGCATTCAGTGACGTTAGTGAAACCAGTGTAATCATAAGAGGAAAACTGGTCATTTTTATTCACACGAAATTCCAACATGTTATAAAACATGTAAGGCAGTTGCATGGAAGAACTAAAGACTAAAGAGGGAGAGGTTGATAGTCAAAAGCATGAATGCTACAATGAAGATAAAACCAAAAACATTATTTTAAAAATAAGAGGGAGGGGGGGAGGGGGGAACTGTGACAAAGGTCGAGACAACCTCTCCCTCCCCTGCCGTGGTAATGACTGACGGAAGGCCTGCCGTCACCGTGCCCGTGCACTGTTGCCAAAGGAAAAATTATTGAAATCCGCTAAATTAGTCTCAGATGCGGTAAAAATCCGCCAGACTGAGGGAGATTAAC
>JAGKTI010007278.1:24834-37500 GCA_018397915.1 Birgus latro
ACCACCACAGTATACAAACAATATATACGTTCAGTGATGAATTATGCAAGCCCTGCTTGGGCTCCTAACCTCTCTAAAACACACTATAAAACTCTTCAGACCATAAAAAACAAGGCCCTAAATATAATCACAGGCTGCATAGCTACTACACCTACAGACCACCTACACCAAGAAACCAAAGTCCTCAAAGTCAAGGATCATCTAGACATGAGAGGCACCCAAATTCTTGCTGCAGCCTCCACAAACCCACAATATCCACTACACTACATGGCAGCACATCCACATACACCAAGGAACATCAAAACAACACCCAGCACACGGCATCATACACAAATACTGTCATCTCTTCCCCCCTGCCGCCTCAGACCATCTTCCAGAAGCATATTCATAATCAAATCACTCGCGGTTCCATTCAGTCACTTAAAGACAACACACAGCTGCATGCACGGTCTCCTGATAACTATCCTTCTGAATCCTATCTCCCTCGTGAGGACAGGGTCCACCTGGTCAGGCTTAGATGTGGGCATCATCCAGCCCTCTTAAGTTATCAGAAGAGGATGGATGACTTCGTCGTTGACGCCTGCCCAGGATGTAACACAGCATCCCATACAATTAAGTACATCATGGAAGACATCATTGCACACAATCACCTACGCCAACAACACAACAAACACTTCTTGAGAGCTCTGTGGGAAAGCCCGGTCTCGGCCATGGCCTTCCTTAGGCACTCGGGGCTGTTCGGCCAGGCTGCCTAGGGAACAACTACTACTCCTACTACTACTGTATGCACAGTACCCCTCCTTACTTTGAAAGTGTTTTCAAGTCATTTTGGCATATTTTGGCATCAGTACATAGGAATATCCTAAATAATTCAAAGAAGTTGAGAGACAGAAGAGAGAGTTATATGTAGAGAGGAGTAGAGAGGCAAAAAGATTAGTAAGAGAGAGTAAGAAGAGAGGGGATGAGGAATTTGGAAGGAATTTAAGTGCAAAGTGGAGAGAGAATGTAAGAAAATGTTCTTGAAAGAGGTAAAGAGAGTTAGACAGGGTGTCAAAGAAGTTAGTTGGGGAGTAAAAGATAAAAATTGTAGATTACTAGTGGAGAAGGGAGAAAAAGTGAACAGATGGAGAGAACAATTTAGTGAATTGTTGAACATAGAGAACGAAAGTAATGCAAGTATAAGCGGCTGTGGAATGGCTGGGAGAAGGAGGGGTGTCGAAAGACAGGAAGAAATCAGTAGGATGGAAGTTGTGGAAGCAATGAAGAAAGTTAAAATGGGGAAAGCCCCAGGAATTGATTAAGTGTGTGGTGAAATGTTGAAGTATGGGGGAAAGATAGTAATCGAATGGATATGGTAGGTGTGCAGATTGGCCTGGAGGGAAGGTACAGTCCAGGAGGACTGGAAGTCAGGTATAATTATTCCCCTGTATAAAGGAAAAGGGGAAAAAGAAGTATGTGGCAAGCATAGGGGCATTTGCCTTCTTAGTGTAATAGGAAAAGTATATGGTATTATACTTACTGACAGAGTTAGGGAAATAACAGAGGAATTAGTTGGAGAAGAACAGGGAGGTTTTAGGAAGGGAGGAGGTTGTGTAAATCAGATATTCATTCTTAGATCTCTAGCAGAAAAGTTTCTAGAGAAGGGAAAGAAGTTGTATGCAACCTTCATGGATTTGGAGAAAGCATATGACAGGATGGATTGACAAGGATTGTGGAAAGTATTAAGAATATATGGAGTAGATGGGAAGTTGATGAAGGCTGTGAAGAGTATGTATGAGGGTGCTAAGGCCGCAGTGCGTGTGGATGGCAAACTGAGTGAATTTTTCCATATGAAAGTTGGACTGAAACAAGGATGTGTCATGTCTCTATGGTTGTTTAATCTGTATATGGATGGGGTTATAAAAGCGATACAAGGTAGAGCAGTGGATGCTGGGACAGCCCTAGTGAGAGAGGGCAGTGTTTGGAAACTCCCTGTACTGTTGTTTGCAGATGATACTGTGTTGTTAAGTTAAGACGTAGGGGAGTAGCAGGGATTGGTAAATGAGCTTGGAGAGTATGTAAGAAATGGAATCTAAAGTTGAATGTAAGGAATAGAAAGTGATGGTCCTCGAGAGAGGTGAAGTCAGTGAATGTACAGTGAGATTGGATGGGGAGGATATGGAGAATGTGAGTGCGTTTAAGTACTTTGGGTATTGTGATGAGTAAGGATGGAAGTTTAGAGAGTGAAGTACTTGAAAGGGTGCAGCAGGGAAGAAAGGTTGCTGCTTCCTTGAAAGCATTGATAAGAAACAGGGAGGTGAGCATGGAAGTGAGAGAGCTGCTACATGACATATTGTGATACCAACTTTAACGTATGGAAGTTAAGCTTGGACCTTGTTGGAGGGACAGAAGTCAAGAGTGAGAGCAGTGGAAATGGGTTATTTGAGAGGAGAATGTGGAGTCACATGGAGAGACAGATTGACAAATGAGGAAAAGAAGGAGCATTGTGGTGTGGATGTGAATATTATAGGAAGTGTTAGGAGAAACACATTAAGGTGGTTTGGTCATGTGGAGAGGATGGAGAGTGAGAGACTGACGAGGAAAGTGTAAGTGAGGTGGACGGGGGGGGGAGAGGAAGGGGGAGGCCAAGGATGAGATGGAGGGATGGAGTGGAGAGGTATATGAAAGAAGAGAGTGTGAGCTGGAAGCAGGGCAATGAAATGGCGGGGGACAGAGCGAAATGGAGGCGATTTGTTTGTGGCCACCCCTTTACTGGATTGAGGCGTCTGGCGATAGATAGATAGGTAGAATTTTCAACACCAAGGAAACCATGGAATAAAAAAACACTGAAAACCAAAAAAGACCCTACCTAAACACTACGGTATGTACAATACAGTACCTCTCCTATTTTTGACATTGATTTCACGTCATTCTGCAATATTGTGACCTCAAACCACACATAGGATTATCCAATATAATTTTCAACACCAAGAAAACCATGAAAAAAAAACACTGAAAACCAAAAAATACCCTATCTAAACACTGCTGTTTTTTTTTTTTTTACTCTGGGCATAGGCTTCACAGCCTGCCATCAAGACCCAGCAGTCCTCCCACATACCATACACCTCTAGATGTCACCAATTCGGCGTTAACACCCACTGTCCATGTTGAATACATGCTAGGGCTGTCTCGTACAGGACTGGTGTATTGGTATCAGTGGGCGGATTTTTATGACATGTCGGCAGGTCTTTTGGTAGATCAGTAAAGCCTGATTTAATGAAATTCAAATCCTTAAACTGTTCCCTGCCCCAGTGGGGATTTGAACATGGGTCCATTAGGACTGCAGGCCACCTCTCTGCTGATTGGGCCACCGCCTCCCCCATACAGTACAGTACCTCCTCCTATTTTTGGCACTGTTTTTGAGACATTTTGCCATATTGTGAGCTCAAAACATTCATAGGAATATCCTAAATAACTACGAAAGAAACCTAAAGCTACCTGCCGAAAAACATTCGGTTGTGGCACTTAGTAACAACCCAGTGCACTACCGCCAGGCCTCGTAACCCGTCACCTCCAGCAGGTGTAGAGTTGTCCCATGTGGTCTAGTGGCAAACAGGAGGGCCTAACAGAGGTCAATAAACTCCTCATCGTCATCCTTTACCTGCTGGAGCTGGGCAATGACTGGTGATGTGCGGTACGGTGATGGTGGCCTACACACCTTAGGAGACTCCGAAGACAGCTGCAAACTTATGTCCAATGGAGACTCAACGGCTGTCGACGTGCTCGGTTGTGGGTTCGAAGGTGAAGGCAAGAAACGAGCTGGTGGTGGTTGTGGTGGTGAGAATAGGCAGGCACTCATGGGGGTTGCAGGCTTGAAGAATAAGTCGATGCTGGTCTGACGATGGGACCGACGATTCTGCCGGAGGATGACAGCGTCCAGGACTGCACACACCTCCATTTCCAGGCAGAGCAGCACTAAGTCCCTGTCACAGTGTGGGTGCTTGGCATACTCCAGCATCCCCCTCAGGTAACCACAGAGGACAATGAGACGAAGGACTGAAGCAGGTGCAGAGGGCTGCGAGTCAGGGTCCTCCCTCTCCTCCTCGTCAGTCCTGCTGTCCTCTTCCATGCCCACAGACAAAGCAGTGGCGATCTCCTCATCAGACACGGTCTTCAAGGATTGCTGCCATCGTCGTCTAACCAATCCAACAGGTCATCAACGTCCACCTGCTCTCCTGCTTCTCTAAGGCGACTGAGGAAATCATCCATGTCAAACCCCTCGAAGTCGTGCTTGGCATTGATTCCCTGCAGGATACGAGACCAACCACTTTCGAAGGTTTTGATAGAGACTTCCACGCATTCGCCCAGTTGAACACGGCAGACTTCAGGTCATAACGCCGAAGATTCTGCAAGTTCTGCTCCCACATGTGTCCTCCACTGCGTCCTCATCCTCCAGCACCACCATCACTTCATTCAGGAACCTCCAGTGGTATAGTCTCTTGGCAGCCATAATAACACCCTTGTATGCTAGTTGAATCAGAGCAGTCATATTAGGTGGCAGGAACAAGCACCTAATCTGCCCATTAAATGCAACCAAATCTTTCCCAGATGGATGTGCGGGAGCACTGTCCAGGAGTAGGAGTGCCTTCACCTGGTCGCGAGCAATTTCAAGGACCTCTGTTTGATAACGGATAACCTCCTTGACGAAATATCTGTGGAACCAATCTCTGGAGATCTTAGCAATAAACCAGGCCTTCGTAGAATGGTACCACACAACAGGCAGGCTATCCATCAACTCACGGAGACAACATGGTTGTTTTACACACCCAACAACAACGGGTTTGAGATGGTGCATCTCGTTAGCACTGACACAGCACAAAACAGAGTAACGTTGTTTGGACAACTTCTGACCAGGCATAGACTTCTCCCTTTCCTCAGCCCGGGTGTGTGTTGGCAAAGATCGGTAGAACAGACCAGTTTCGTCAGCGTTACAGACTTGACGAAGGGCAAGACCCTCGTCCTTGATCAGGCACTGCACTTTCTGGAGAAACGGGTCTACTTCTTCTGCTGCTGCGCCCAAGGCCTTCCTGTGTACCTTATGGCCAGTAAGTCCATGGCAGAGCTTGAAGCGAAAGAGCCATCCCTCGGACGCCTTGAAGACCTGCACGTTGTGCAGGCATGCAAACTTCTCAGCAGCAGCCTTCACCTCCATCCCACACAGTAGCACTCTGGCAGCACGATGCTGACGAAACCACATCAATGTCGTCCGGTCGATAATGGCGTGCTGGGCCTGGGCCATTACCTTCCTGTCACTGCAACTTGTGCTTTTGGCAAAGTCCTGTCTGTACTGGGTAAGCCTGTCGTGTGACTTCTTGATATCGAACAGTGTTGAACAGGCTAGATCATATTCGCGATGAATGCATCCTGTGGTCTAGCCCGCGTCAACCTTGCCCAATATCTCACGCTTCTTCTCCAGACTCAGAATCATCCTCTTCCACTTCTCAGGTGGTGGTGGGGCCATCACCACACACACAAGAATACAGCAGAGCAGAGCCACTACCTGATTGAGGTTGGGAACCACGACAAACACAACTGCAGTCACATCCATCATTGCAAGCAGAACCCATCATGAGGGGCAGAAAGGCGGAATTGAGATGCGGACTTCCGTTTGCCGGCAAGCAGTACAGAACAGTGCTGCCATATCGCACCCAACTGTTGCTTTCGAGCACAGAGGAAGCAACACGCACCAAACTGACATCTGTCTATAAGGTTCACTTCCGTTTGCCCAGGCAAGGGTTAGTACGTGATGGCAAGAGCGGATGACCAGTAGATTACCCCCTCAGGTAGTGTATGACTAATGCTGCCTGCCAGGCAACTCTGACTATGCGGTAGGGAAACGGACAGGCGAACATAGTGGGGGGTTTCCACACTAATCCTGGAGGCCGGGGGACTCCCGCCATTCGGTGTAGAGGCGGACGGGGGGTTTTACCATACATCTACTCGTGGCTTGTGGTCTGTGTTACATGTGCGGTGGCCATCATTACCCCTCAGCCAGGGACAACGCTCGCATTCTCCGTTCAAAAATAACAATAGAATTTTCTTAAATATATGCTCAATGTGTTTCCCAGGCAATTTTACAAAGGTTATCTTTCTAACCTTACCAAACCTAACCTATCTCAACAAGGCTAGTTGGCAAAGATGGCTGACTGTGGTATTGAAACGAATATCCATACCGAATGGAAGTGTAGTGTACAGTACAGTATTGTACTGTACATTATGATGGAGTGAAAAAAAAATCTTCAGTTTTAAAAAAGTGTAGGTGCTCAGGATTGACAACCATGTCAAAACTAAGAAAATGCCATTTTGGGGGTTTTACCATCTTCTGCGTGCCAGCAACCCTCACTTTATTGCTCCAGAAGAGCCGTCAACTATGGGAAATTTTTAAAAATAGTGATAATCAGAATTAACCATTTTGGAATTGTGATTTTCAGCTGAAATAATGCACAAATGAAATCAGTTGCATAATATATTGGGCTTCATCCTAAATATTGTGTTGCTTTGTCTTGCAGGTATTGGTGAGATTTGTGTTAATGTTCATCAAAAGCTTGTATATGCCAATGTTATCTGTACTGGTATACAATAATGGAGACTAGGAAGAATATAACGAAGGTCAAGGTACTGCATAGTGGTCATACATTCAGCAGCATCGAAAGTTTCTCACCAGGCATCCTCACAACTAAGGGGCAAGTCAGTGAGAGAATTTTGCACTCCAAGAACTTCAGGACAGTCAGCGTCACTGATGGTGTCACAAACGAGCTTCACAATAGATGTGTATGGTGTAATGTCTACCCTCTTCATCAGCTGACAGAATCGAAGAAGATCCAGCAACTAATATCGTCAATCAGTTCACTCGACAGATGGCCCACGAAGAAACGAAGCGGAACGTTTTTAACGAATGAAGCAGAGTTTATGAAGGATGAAAACCAACAGAAGAATTTGGAGAAGGAATACAAACTGAGGATGACTGAAGAAGACTTCACTTTCTATGAAGACCAGGAGAGTGCTCACATCGGATGATGCCTAGATGTTGTACCGCCATTGACTCCATCTGATGAATCATTCATCTGCAGGTCGTGTCAGTGTCATGCACCTGCATCTACATCTATTCCTGTATCTGAATGTTTGACAACTGCATCTGGTTCTGCTGTGACATCTGCCCTCTCCTTAACCCATCCAGCCCTGACCAATTTTTTAACCAACACACTCTCAGAACCCAATCGATTTTCATTTTTTTTTTTTTTGCTCAAACCTCCGCTTTTGGTGAGAAACATCGAAAATTCACAGAGAAATCGCCCTCCTGAGCTTGTACAGGTGTCAGTCAGCCTTACGTTTTCCTTCTTTCTTGGGGTACCTGGCTAAAGAAAACGAACTATGGAAAAGTCAACTAATTCAAGCCACTTTAAATAACGTATTTATTTATTTATTTGGTACGAATTATGTGTAGTACAAGTCTATATTGGTTTTCACACAATAATGTAGGCAATAAAAGCATTGTTTACTCACCCAAAACCCCATCATATGGCACCTTCCTTTATGACATTACCACCTCATCTCTTCTGTTTGTTTCTCCCTCTAGCTTCTTTGTTTCTTTGTCCTCCACCTCAGGAATCACTTTCACCGTGAATTTCGTCATTGGAGAAACCGTGGGGCAACATATTTTTATTGACCAGGTTACTGATAACAGGTGAATTGCTGAGAGTTGGCGGGGAGGGGGGTCAGGTGGGGCCAGGCAGTATCCCCGCATGACAGCAGGTAGATGAAGGTCTTCCACACATGCTTACCAAAATCACCAGCGAATCTTGAAAAATGTGTAAACGATGGGCCTTGCAACTGACTGACGTATGATGAACGTCAGTGGGTCTGTCTGCGGAAAAAAGTAGTGACGTGCATCGTACGTCGGTGGGACTCGGCGGGTTAAGCGACCAACCATCTAGATCTGATTACTTTTCCAACGATTTCACTATCTACAACAGCAACGAAAACGTCAGTAATTTCAGAATTCACATCAGGTGCTTCTGTGCAATGCAGTGAGCAGAATCGGAGGGAGTGGAAGAACATTGCTGTAATGTGTGAGCGACATCAGTTGTCTGACAGAACTGCTGCTGCAATCGCTAATAGCATTTTGAAAGACACGAGAATCATATTGGAATATGAGAGAAGACATGACATCGACTGCAGCAAGTTGTGCAGGCAATGTGATAAATATAGGGAGAATATACGAGGAGAAGAACAAGTAAATTTCAAGCTTGTTGACAGCAATTATCTGGACAGGCAAAAAGATGCCTCACTGATGATGTGAGAAAGAACAAATGAGAAGAAGTACAGGACAGTTCGGTTGGAAGAACATTACACCGTAATTGAACCTGGTAGTTATTGTTTAACCCTTCCAGTCCCGACCGGTTTTTTACACAGCCTACCCCCAGGTCCTGACCGATTTTCGACTTTATGTTTTTTGGCTGAAACTTTCGCTTTTGGTGAGAAACATCAAAAATTCATAGAGAAATCGCGATCCTGAAGTTAGAATTGTTGATACAGGTGTCACTAAACCTTACATTTTCCTTCTTTTTCAGGGTACCTGGCTAAAGAAAACGAACTATGGAAGGGTTAACTAATTCAAGCCACTATAAATTACGTATTTATTTCATTTATTTGGTACGAATTTATGTGTAGTACAAGTTTATATTGGTTTTCACACGATAATATAGGCGTTTATAAGCATTGTTCACTCACCCAAAACCCCAGTATATGGCACCTTCCTTTACGACATTACCACTTCATCACTTTTGTTTTTCTATCTCTAGCTTCTTTGCTTCTTTGTCCTTCATCTTAGGAATCACTTCCACCGTGAATTCGCCATTGGAGAGACCGTGGGGCAACATACCTTTACTGGCCAGGTTACAGCTAACAGGTGAATTGCCCAGTGTGGGGGGAGGGGGGAGGGGGGTTAGGTGGGGCCAGGCAGTATCCCCGCTTGACAGCAGGTAGAGGAAGGTCTCCCACATATGCCTACCAAAAATCATCCGCGAATGTTGAAAAATGTGCACACAATGGGCCTTGCAATTGAGTGACGTACGGTGCACGTCGTTGGGTCTGTCCGCAGAAAAAAGTAGCGACGTGCATCATACGTCGGTGGGGCTCGGCGGATTAACTCACATATGAAGAACCTGGTAGGTATTATTTAACTCACCTATCGCCCAGTAATGAAAGAGGTTGGACAATCGCTCAGGCTGTTTACGATGCTGTTAAAGGCACCGAGTTGGAAGCTACTTTGGCAGCTGTTGGCACTGATGGAACAGCTGCTATGACAGGACGGCATAATGGTTGCATACGGGCTCTTGAAGAAGCCACTACAATGGGTTATTTGTCTACTGCATACAAATGAACTGCCAATGCGACATGTATTTGCCTACATTGATGGCACAACAAATAGTCCAGACAGCTTTGCAGGGCCCGTTGGCAAACAACTGAATGGCACAGTGTCTGACTGGGCAGTTGTGGGGTTCCGAAGTGTGCCCAGTCCAAACTTCCCTGAATTACCTGAGTCTGCTGTTGATGATCTGAGCACGGACCAACACTATGGCTACAGAATCTACAGTGGTGTGATTTCAGGATAGGTGGACAATGACCTATGGCTCTTTGATGTCGGTCCAACTGTACACTCACGATGGTTGACTCTTGGATGCCGAATCCTACGGCACTATGTGACAGATGAGAAGCCCTCTTGGTCTGGTTCTACTGGTAGAGTTTTTTTTTTTTTATCTTGATGTACTTTCCAACATGGTTCAATATCAAGAGCCACTGAGTCCCAACAAACATGGGTGTCAATTTCCATTCCTCGCGTATTGTAGTATGACTAGTTAGAATTTGAAAGAAAACATCAGTTTCATCGCAGAACTCAGTGTACTATTGCAACCACAAGCATAAATTTACACCAGAGAGAAAATATACCTGTAATCATCAAAAACAGACCTTCTACAGGAAAAAAGTGAGGGTTGCTGGCATGCAGAAGATGGCAATGCCCCCCAAATGTCATTTTCTCTAGATTTGATGTTTGTCAATGCTTAGTACCTACACTTTTTTAAAACTGAAGAAAAAAAAATTCACTCCATCCTACTGTACATACACACACATTAAGTACTGTACTGTTTACAGTAAAGTATTGTACTATCATAATTATACATTGGTACAAAAATTACTACTGTACTATCATAATTATTCATTGGTACAAAAATTACTGTACTGATACTGTTATTGTAATCATAGTGTGTGAAGGAATCTGTGTGTGTGTGTGTGTGTGTGTGTGTGTGTGTGTCCCGGTGACCATGTGATTCTCGACCTTCGATAGAGAGGTGGACGGGCGCTGTCAATGAGCATGTACTCGTGGCTTGTGGATGCGCGGTGGCCACTTCTACCCCTTAGCCAGGAACGACGCTCGCATCATCCTTTTAAAAATAACCATAGGATTTTCTTGAACGTATGCTCAATGTGTTTCCCAGGCAAATATTGGCAAGTGGCTGACTAGGGCATTGAAACGAATACCCATACCGAATGGAAGTGTATTGTACAGTATTGTACTGTGCATACACACATACAGTATTGTACTGTGTACAGTAGAGTACTGTACAGTACTGTCATATGCACTGGTACAGAAAATACTGTACTGATACTGTACTCAGCATGGGAAGGAATCTCTCTCTCTCTCTGTGGTGTGAGTGCCTCCCAGTGGCCGCACGATTATCGATCTTCGGTAGAGAGGTGGACGGGTGCTGTCACTGAACATGTACTCGTGGATTGTGGTCTTTGTTTGATGGTGGTGGCAGCTGGGCAAGACAGCCCGGTTGCTGCGCAACTTTCGACGTTTGGTCGAGAGGCGGTTGGGCGCTGTCACTGAACATGTACTTGTGGCTTGTGGTCTGTGTTACACGCACAGTGGCAATGAGAAAAGAGCTAGCCAGGTGGCCGCGTGATACTAGACATTGGGTGGGGATGCGTACTGACGTTTTGACACTGCTTGCAGGTTACAGCCATATTGATCTGGTGCTGGAGGTTCGCTGGGAGTGATCAGACGAGTGCGGGACTTTGACCACTCAGTAAAGGGGCAGATGGACATTTTTTAGCTCTGGTTGTGGGTTACGGACTACTTCCCTCTCACGGGTCGAGCCCAGTGGCCCTGATACCAAATGTTTGGACATGTCGGCTGCTGGTTGCAGTTTTCGGGCACTTTTATGTCCGGATGCTAGCAAGTAAATTCGGATAATGGTTTAATAGAGCAAAGGTCCAGAATCCCGATATTGAACACGTCCAGATACTGAGTGTCTGAATAAATGAGGGATCACTGTATTTTATTTATATATACATATATACAGGGTGATTCACGAGTTTCTCCGGAAACTCTGGGAAATGCAAGCTTATGCAATTCTAAGCATAAAATACTCTATAAGTATAGGTATTTAATGTAATGGTTTACAAGTGGGGAAATTTTCAAATCTGACATGTGAATGGGAGGCGGCCAGGCTGGTGGCGGTCTTGCTGTGTTGCCAGGTTACTCAATTTTCTTTTAAATTTTGCACGTTTTTCTCGTTCTGAATGAAACTATTCTTTCATTAGTCGTTAGGTAAGTAATTGTTCTACACAGAAAAGTATGTCACTTTAAAGTAACAAATAAATCTACTATTGAAGGAGTAAACATGGCAAATATGCAATACCAGTGATACCCAGAGCTCAGAGTACAGTTCTCGCCAACTGCTGGCGAGTGTAGTAGGCCTATTTATTACAGGGACGGTTTCACCCACATTTCGCTACAATGCCATTCACTCTTACAAACGTGAGGTATGCAGATATGATTTTTATCTATGGGTTCTGCAATGGCAACGCTGAAGCATCAGCAAGAGAATACAAACGGAAATATCCAAACAGGAGCCCAGATGCAAAAGTGCTTTACAACATCTACATGGAGAGGCAAGTTGAAGTACAACGCATAGTAGGAATGGTACACCGCAGCCCTAGCATCAGTACAAGAAGAATTTCATCACGACTTTGTGTTCCACAAGCGAAGGTATGGAGGACATTAAAGCAGGAAGGTCTATACCCATATCACATACAACAAGGTTAGCATCTACAACCCGGGGATTCTGCTCAACGACTTTTTTGCTGTACTTGGCTAGCAGATCATCCTCAGCTGTGCAAGTACATTTTATACACTGATGAAGCCATATTTACCCGCAGTGGATCACATAATACTCGTAATACACATTAGTGGTCAAAAGAAAATCCCAAGGAGACAGCTGAACGGAACTTTCAGCACCGATTTTCAGTTAATGTGTGTTGCAGTATGACTGACAACCAGCTGATTGGACCTCATCTCTTTGAAGGGAGGCTTACAGGAGATGTCTATGTTAATTTTATCAGAGATGAACTTCCCTTGTTACTTAAAGATGTGCCTCTGAAGACAAGGCGACGTATCATTTTTCAACATAATGGGCCGCCTCCCATTCACAAGTCAGATTTGAAAATTTCACCACTTGTAAATCATTACATTATATACCTATACTTATAGAGTATTTTATGCTTAGAATTGCATAAGCTTGCATTTCCCAGAGTTTCCGGAGAAACTCGTGAATCACCCTT
>JAGKTI010007279.1:0-10702 GCA_018397915.1 Birgus latro
TGAACAGGGAGGCTGCCAGGGATCGAGCAGCGTGGAGAGCCGCCATTAGGTGACCAAGGCCGACGCATGCAAGCATGTTGGAGCCTTCAAAAACGAAAAACGAAACGTAGTAGTTTTGATAGTGATGAGATGGAGGGATGGAGTAGAGAGGTATAGGAGAGAGGGAGTTGTGAGTTGGGGGGAAGGGCATCGTCATGGCAGGGGACAGGGTGACATGGAGGTGATTTATTTGTGACCACCCCTTATGGGATTAAGGCACATCTGACTGTTGTTAGGTAGATTCTTATGATAGTGTTGATAATAATGATGAATTTTTCCAGGATGAGACGATGGAGGCAGAGGAAGAGGAAGCCCCAGCCAAGGAAGAGGAGGAGGAAGAGGAGAAAGAAGAGGAGGAGGAGGAGGCAGAAGAAGAAAAAGAAGAGGAGGAGGAGGAAGAGAAAGAAACACCTGTAGAGGAAGAGAAGACTGTGGAAGATGATGACAGAGAGAGAAAAAGCGATGATGATGATGGTGGTGATAATGATGAAGATAGAGCCCACAGTGATGATGGTGATAATGATGATGATGATTTCCGTGAGTTTGAGGTAAGTGATTGATGCTAATAGTGATGATGATTGATGCTGATAATGATGATGATAATTAAGAATGATGATGGTGAAGAATGGTGTGGATAATGATGATGATGATGATGAGAATAATAATAATAATGATGATGAATGATGCTAATAATGATGATGATAATTGAGAATGTTGATGATGATGATGATGAAGAGTGATGCTATTAAGAATGATGATGATTAACATTACAGGATGATCCTCACATGCTGGGTGATGACGATGATGATGATGACGACGACGGTGATGGCACCCCACCTCCTCCCCCTCCAAAGCTTGTCTCTCGCAAACGCCGTCATAGGTGAGTGTGTGTGTGTGTGTGTGTGTGTGTGTGTGTTTTTAGAGCCTAATGTTGGATACTTGCTGAACAGACCTCGTATATAAAATCTCCCACGTCACTACAACACTTTTTCTCACCAGCTCTGAAGACGAGAGTGAGGCCAGCCAACCCCCGGCAGCCAAGAGTAAAGCCGGCACGGAGGATGAGCCGCCTGAGAGTCCATCTGCCAGTGCCACCACACCCGAGTCTGGTGGCGCCGTGAAATCCACATCAGCGTCCCCATCGCCACGTCGACTCGTGTGTCCGTCGCCGCCGCGTGTCAGAGCCGCTTCACCGCCCCCACCGCCAACAAAAGCCAGGCTGAAGACCCGAGTGCCGGCCAGAGCCAAAGCCGGGTCTCCTCCTCCTCCAGCTGAAGCCAAGACAGCAAAGACAAAGGCTCAGTCCTTCCCAGCTGCTGACACCAAGACTCCAAAGATCAAGGTTGAACCCCCACCAACACCCAAGACCAAACTCAGCTCTCCCCAGTCAGCCGAGGGTAAAACAAAGACCTCACTAACAGCCAGGGTCAAGGTTGAACCCCCACCAACACCCAGGACCAAACTCAGCTCTCCCCAGCCAGTCGAGGGTAAAACAAAGACCTCATTAACAGCCAGGGTCAAAGCGGAGCCCCTCACACCGGCGGAGACCAAAGCCAAGGCCCCCATGGCAGCCAGAAGCAAGGCCGGGTCATCCCCCGCTAAGGGCAAGTCTCCAGTGCCGGACGATGCCAAAACCAGGTCACCGTCGCCCGTCGTGTCTCAACCCAAGCCCCGCACGGCCCCCAAGACGAAGGCTGTCGCGGCCCCAACCAAAGCCAAGATTCAACCACCTGCAGACACCAAAGATAGGTATGGTACTGACAGATTTTATTAAATTTTATCTATGTATCTATCTATCAGCCTGTCTGTTTGTTTGTTAGCTTCATGTCTGTCTATCTGCCTCTGTATCTTTCTATCAGTCTGATGGTGATGGTGGTGGTGGTGGTGGTGGTGGTGGTGATGAAGGTGGTAATGATGATGATGATAATGATGACTGAACACTTCCCCAGATCACCAGCACTGGATGACAGCAAGGCCAGGTCTCCATCCCCAGCCGACCCTAAGGTCAAATCACGCACTGCAATCAAGGGCAAAGCCACACCCGTCAAGGCCAAGGCAAGCGGCCCTCCAGCGAGCAAGACAGGGGCCAGATCTTCCTCACCAGAAGCCAAGGAAACAACCCCATCCCTGAAAACCAAAGCAAAGGAACCCACGAAGGAAGAACCCCCATCTATGCCTAAGCCCAAGCCACGTGTCGCTGCCAAGCCCGCCAAACCCACGCTGGCTAAGCCCAGCGTCGCCTCCCCACCAGCAGTCAAGAGCAAGGCCCAGTCTCCGTCGCCAGCAGCTGCTAAGGAAAGGTCCCCCTCGCCAGCCAAGGCCAAGGCTAGGGCTCGTGTTCCAGTCAAGGTCAAAACTGAGTCTCCCCCACCCAAGGCCAGAGCTAGTTCCCCACCTCCTGCAGACACCAAGGCCAGCTCGAGCCCCGTGAAGGCCAAGGCTGGGATCCCGGCCAAACCCAAGGCCAGCTCTCGGATACTGGCGAAGAAGGCGGCCAACGGTAACTCAGAAGCCGATGATAAGCCCATGGAGTGCACACCCAGTAGTGCAGCCAAGAGCGACAGAGACACGGCCAAACGTAAGGCAGTCGCGGAGAAGCCCCAAGAGACAGATGAAGCCCCGAGTGCACCCCCAGCCCAGGCCCAGACAGCCAGGAGGGGCCGCAGCAGGGAGGGCAGAATCAAACTCACGAGGAAATAAGTATGGAGAGAATGTTGTATACCTTGTCCATGGGTGTCTCTCTGGTACAAAATAAAACACAGAGACCTTAGTACTGGGTCCTGTTGTGGGTTTAACTGTAGTCCTTTTACTCTAACTTGGCCTACAATTGCCATCTCCCCATCTGGAATGCTGAGTAATAGATTAACACTGGAAAATAATGCTAGTGATGAAGTGTTGTGGAAAGGATGTTGTTGAGTTGTAGTACTGTCTTTTTCTGCCACTGAGCTAGGAAATAAGCTGCAAAGGGGTGAAAATCTAGGCCAAGTTAAGGTGAAAGGAGTATAGGAGAGATTGCAGCAGGGAAGGCAGAATTAGGCTTTTCCTAGGAGAGTAACATAGCCTTGCAGGACCTTTAAAAAAAAAAAAAAAGACAAAAACTTAGATTTTTAGCCAAGACGTTGATCAAGACATGAAGGTTTTAACACATTTTCTGTCAAGGTTTTAATTACAAGTCAGCAGGATCAAAGTTATATAATAAACCAAGTTCTGTAGTAAATTTAACAGTCCCAAATGCTATAACTTTCCCAAAAATAAATAAAACTAGTTGACCATTTGGTGAAGTATAATAGCTACAGTTTTTATAAAGCTAGCAGATTCATGTATATTCCCATCCCTTCATTTTGAGAGGCAGTATTTCTTGCTTGCCGTGATCAGCATTTTACAGCTTGATCAATTACGGTAGTACAATCATGTACATATGTTCAGCAGGTTTCCCTTCACTTCTGCTAGTCACTTTCTCCTACTGACTAATATTCCTAAGCTGAGAGAGGCTTGGTATGTTTCACCTCTTGTACTTGCCACTTTCCTATACTGGTTAATGTTCTTAAGCTGAGAGAGGCTTGGTATGTTTCTCTGCCTTATATTTCACCTCTTCTACTTGTCACTTTCCTCTGCTGGCTAATATTCCTAAGCTGAGAGAGGCTGGTATGTTTCTCTGCCTGATATTTCACCTTTTGTACTTGTCACTTTCCTCTGCCGACCAATATTCCTAAGCTGAAAGAGGCTTGGTATGTTTCTCTGCCTGATATTTCACCTCTTCTACTTGTCACTTTCCTCCGCTGGCTAATATTCTTAAGCTGAGAGAGGCTTGGTATGTTTCTCTGCCTGATATTTCACCTCTTCTTGTCACTTTCCTCTGTTGGCTAATATTCCTAAGCTGAGAGAGGCTGGTATGTTTCTCTGCCTGATATTTCACCTTTTCTACTTGTCACTTTCCTCTGCTGGCTAATATTCCTAAGCTGAGAGAGGCATGGTATGTTTCTCAGCCTCTTTTTCCCCTCACATTCCCTTATTCCTCCCACATTCTTGTTCATATTCGTAAGCTAAGAGGTAGATTTTGTGTGTTTCTCTCCCTCTTGTGCCTCTCATTCTGGCCAATATTCATAAGCCGAGAGAGGCCTGGTATATTTCTCGTCCTCTTGACAATTCTTTCTCCTATTGATCGGGGGCAAGTGACTGACAAGCCCTGAGTGTACAGTGGATTAATAAGCTCATTTTCCTCCTCATTTTTATCTACCCATGTCACCTGAAATCGGCATTTCTTCTTCCTAAATTTCTCTCAGATACTCATATACATTTCTGACAGACTCGTGGTGGTTTAGTGGGTCAGGGTGCTCCAGCCAGATGTGGCTGATGATGGTTTAAGTGTGAGGGCTGTTTGGGGTGTATTGCAACGATTATGCTGCTCAGGGATAAAGAACTGGGCCTGTTTTTTTTTTGGGTTAGAAGGCTCTCTAGCGCCTCTTCCTCAGCAGTTTATTTCTGGATTCAGCTAGTTAATATCCCTTTGTGTTACTTATGCTGAGTATGGTGATGTTTGAAGGATTAATGTAGCATAGAATAGGACAGTAAGATGTTACAAGCAAAATAAATCACTTAGGAAAAAGTGTTGGGGAGCTTCCTTAACCGACAAGAGTACATAATCAAGTAATCTCTCCCCAGCACCTACACTTAAAGAATCAAGAGAGAGTAAAGAGTCAATAAAGAATCAGTTGATGGATGGATAATGTATGTATTTCGCTGCCTCTCTGCTGAGTTGGGTAATATTCAAAAGAACATTCGTTTCTCCTGCATTTGTCACATTTGGCCTTACAGATGCTGAGGTGTGACGCAACGACCTTTGGTGCACATTATCATTTGACTGTATTTCAATTTACCCAGCTTATGACTGGAAAATGTCTGTCTGTCACCAGACGCCATAATCCCGTAAGGGGTGGCCATTTGAGTTAGTTGTTTTATGGAGAGGGGTACTAACCCTCTGTCAATCCACTTGTTGAAACATAGGGAACACATATGGGTTGGTTATATGGTTACCACCCAGTGTTGTAAATGGTTTCCTGGCTTACAGGAAACCATTAGGCTTGTCACTCAGTGTAAAGCCACCTGAAAAGGAGAGTAATAAAAAGTGATAGGAAAGATGGGAGAAATAGGAGGACAGACACAGAAAAAGAATGATAAAGGTGAAGGAAGAAGTAGGCAGCACTACATCAAGTGAGTGGATGATGGTGAGAAATAGGAAGAGAGGAGGACAGACAGAAAAAGAATGATAAAAGTGAAGGAAGAAGTAGGCAGCACATCAAGTGAGTGGATGATGATGAGAAATAGGAAGAGAGGAGGTGTCAGCCAAGAAGTAAACCTATCATTTTTCACAGTAGGTCGAGGTACAGTTTTTATCTCAACAAAACTCAGAGGAAGTGTTAAGGGTCAGGCAAGAACAGATATAATTTTGAGAAGGCAAAGATCAGGGCCCCAAGGATAAGTCAAAGGTTGTCTCGTGTGCCTTTGTGAATAAAGTAACTAAAACTCGTGACCTGCTCTGGATCAGTTGGTGGAAAGGTTTAGGTTTAGACGAAATTAGGTTTTAGGTAATCTGTTGAAGGCCAGGGTCACTGGGTGAGTCAGATGTTCGTCTGTTAGACCAGTTGGTGGTCGCGGGTGTTGCACTTTGACTGCTGCTTCATAGAGAAAGATTCAACAACACAACCATGATGATACAGGTTGAGGTAATGCGCGCCATCTCAGCACAGCGTGCTGCCCTCTGTATCAGCTATTAATTGTAGCCACTACAAATTAAAAATATAAAACTATATTTTTATAACTTGTGAAATTCTTGTCAAATCTTTAGTTGTCCAAGCACGGTGTGGTCTCCAAAGTCAGGTTATGGGCTTTATGGCGGCGAGAGGTAGTTATGGCAGTCCAGGTAGTTCGGTCAGTTTATGTGATTGAAAAGTATATAATGTATCCCACAATATACAAGTTTCCCTGTGAACACAGTTCTTCCCAATCAGAAGTCATGTAACGTGTAAACCAACATTTGGTCGACCTGATATGCGATGTGATCATCACAGTGCTCATATTGTTATAATTTGCTTGTGAAATGGAAGTTAGCACATTTAATTAATTAAAATATATTTTTTCGTGACTGGCCTGTTAAACAAATACTTATATATCCCTAAGCATTACTTTAAATAGCATAATGAACTCTCGCCTTGTTGATGTGTGCAGGTCGAGGTGGTGTGGTCGGGAGAGTGGCGGGCTAGAGCATACTTACCTGGCACAGGAGATACCGTGATCATGAAGGCGGTTTTCCCAGGGTGAGGCCCACCATTGCACTCCGGTGGTGCTGACCCTTGCGATTAACCCAAATGTGGTTAACTCGAGTGCGCAATTTTTGGTAGCGGGGGACTGCGTTCGCGCTATCCCCCATATCAGATTAACATTATGGTTTATTGCACGTTCCTTTTGTAATCCCCTTTGCCTTTCTTTCCTTTCGTTATTCCCTTTATCTTCCTTTCCTTTCGTTATTGCCTTTACCGTACTTTCGTTATTTCCTTTATCGCACCTTCCTTTCATTACACCCTTTACCTTCCCTTCCTGCCATTATTCGCTTACCTCTCCCTGTCCAACATTACTGCACTTCCTGCCAATCAGCTCGCTGTATATACACACGCAGTTTTGGACAGCGTGGGCTTGTGTACGCTATTCCCCTAATTACTATCTACGGTGCCATCATAACACATCTTTAGTCACCTGAATATGACTGCATATCCAACTTAGTCACCTCTAATGTAAATATAATTCTCTATATGGCGTTGTTGTTGCTCTAGGCTCATCTAAATCGTGAACCCACTAGACCGCAGGTTTAAATTGCCCTTCAGTCCACGATCTTCCTTTCAGGGGATAGGGAAGTGGCTGTGAGACGTTTGAATACCCAGGCAGTTGAGCCGCTGGGTTTTTATATGCTGCTACAAGTCTACTACTATATCGTTTTTACAATAAATTGGTCTAAAACTATCTCCTTTCTATCCAGGGGCGCAACCAGGATTGTTTTTCATTGTTGTAAAGGCATAAAGAGTACCAAAAAAGGGTGGTGGGAAGCAATCCAGGAAAGTCATTGATACTTCACTGAATAGGAAACAATTTATTAAAAAACTACCTTCCCGTTAAGTTTATTGTTAAAGAGGGGACGCCTCGCCTCCTCGGATGCGTCCATGAGGGATAGGCAGGGCTATTTCTCAGGGGCTCACGGGGCATACAGGTCATTGCCTTTTGATTAATTAGGGGCATAACAATGAGCTAGGCATGTGGAGCCACCTGTCGGGTTGTCCCCACACTTCTCCATGTGACAGGCACGGCCACCGCTTTCATTGGTACCCCTGGGAGTAGGCTACAGTTCACAGAGCTCAGTGGCTTCCGTCCATTACGTTCTGAAAAAAGAAAGGTTTTGAGATACTGTGATGTATATTAAAACGCACAAGCACGCATTACTTTCCGGTGCCATTTAATAAACCAAATTACTTTAAAATAGCACCATCAAACTTTCAAGAACTCACAATCCTAAGAAAGACATCTTCGGTCCATCGAACCCATGGGTAACCGGCTGAGGATTCCAATTCCGGTATTTACACAAGTAGTTTCCATTTGTCTTTGTTGCCGAGATAGGAAGGGGCGTTACCTGGCTTGCTCACTTACCCAATGTCCTTGACCTTTCTCCTTGTGTTATGTCTATAAAGCTTGTACTCCGCAATTTGTCCTCTATGACCAAAGCAAGAAATTATTACAGTTTACTTGGGGATATTTCACAAATTACCCTTAGAATAGCATTTCATTATTTCTTCATCTATTGCTTTCAGGAGTAAAAATAATATAGTTGTAATTATGGCCAATTTTAACTTCTTTGTTTCACATTTTAATCAGGTATGTATGCCGACGTAAATGAAAACAATACTAGAAATCTAACTAAGTAGTTGGGTAATAGTGAGCTTTATTATTTTAGTTTGCAGAACAGTTTGAGAAAGATTTATAGAGTACTTTCTATATATTGGATGAATACGCTCCATGATTTTTTCCTTCATGCCGACAACAACAGACGATATATCAACACAGCTGATCCCGCTGAGGGTTGGAGGCATTTTGGTAATTCTTTTCAAATACTCCATTTTCCTGACTTAGAGAAGACGCCTTTATTTACTTTAGTGTAGCAGATAATTCAAAGGATGCCTGGGGACCATATCAGTATGGAGGAAAGGTTTATTTGAGGTAAGAGAGGGATATATATGGCGGGTTTTTGTAGTGCGACGTAACTGAGGAGTGTGTGATTGTGTTGCTTTATTGTTGATCAATCTTCTCACTACGTCAACGCCTTATTATAGTTTACAGTTGCTTGTTCTGGCCATTAATGTTCATCTTGACAAGGCGTTCAAGTATTGAAGTGGTTAAGCTGTTTAATACCATGGCGTCGTTGATACATTAATACTTCAGGCGATTTCATCCAGCTTGGGAGAGATCTTGCAAGAAAGAGGTTGCTTTTCCCATAATGTTGCAGCGTTGGGGGTTAAAGGAAAGAGCTGAGAAACCAACAAAGCAAAACTGAACTTTAATCCTTTCCATCCAATTATATCTTTATTCTTTTTATCCCCAGATGATTATTTTCAACCTAAGAATTACCTGAATTATTGTAGGATTTGAACCTTTTATTTTCAGTATAATAGCATGAATTATTGAAGGATGTGAACCTCTTATTATCAGCTTAGTTACCTTTATTAATGAAGGATTTGAACCCTTTATATACAGTGTAAAAACCTCTTATTGAAGGATTTGAACATTTATTATTGAAGGATATGATAAAGGCAATATCTGACATGTATTCAAAGTTTTTTATTTTTATTTTTATTTTTTTTTAATCCCAAAGGAGGGTGGGAGGGAAAGAATACATCAACAATAAATATTTCAAATCATTTAAATCCCCAGCATCCCTGCCTGTCACAAGAGTCAACTAAAAGGGACTCTTCCTCTCCTCTTTCCCTCCTCTCTTCTTGATATTTCCCTGTTTTTTCCAGCTGTTAGTTTCCCTCTACTCCTATCACTCCTATGAAGTTAGACATTTGGTTTTATGACGTGGATAGTTTAAGGACTTACTGACGCTGATCCTTCCTCCTTTCATCCCATCATCCCTGTGCGTCAACATCAGTTCATCACCAAGCCACTTCATCGCCTAAACTACTTCACCACCTAAACTACTTCACCACCAGCTTTAGTGCCATATCGTTTTCGTTTTCAAAGGCACCAATGTACTTGTATGCATCGTCATTGGTCACCTAATGGCGGCTGTCAATGCTGCTCGATCTCTAACAGCCTCCCTATTCAGTCCCTTATCTCTGAGGCCACTTTCAATTATTTCATCCCAGGCCTTTTTCAGTCCACCTCTCACTACTGATATAGCTACATTAATGGCTTGGTCGAAGGTACCTTTTCATAGATCATATTTATATCGTCTCTAGAAACAGTCCAAATCCTTCACGTATTCTAAAATATCATCATCTACTCACTTGATGTAGTGCTGCCTACTTCTTCCTTCACCTTTATCATCCTTTTTCTGTGACTACCCAGCTCTGTATTTCTCATCATCATCCACTCACATTACGTAGTGCTGCCAACTTCATTCTTTTCCTGTGTCTGCCCTCCTCTCTTCCTATTTCTCACCATCATCCACTCACNATAGATAGATAGATGGACAGATAGATAAATAGGCAAATGGGTAGAGGTAGATAGATAGAATAGATGGAAAAATAGGATGATAGAGAAATAGAAAGGCAAGTAAGTAGATTGATAGATGCGTCTCACAAATGTATCTTGGCTATTTCTGTGTTGGGATGGTGGAGAGAGAGGGAGATAGAGAGATAGATAGAGAGAGAGAGAGAGGGTGTTAGCAAGGTAAATAGATAGAAAGACACTAAGTAGATAGATACAGTAGATGAATAGATACATAGATGCAGTGGATAGATAAATAGGTAGATTGACGATTATAATTCCACCTTTAATCCAGCAAATTTATCTTCTCTCTCTCTCTTTAAGATTTGGGGTGGTGGAGAGAGAGAGAGAGAGCGAGGACAGCAGCGAGACGGGGGTGTTGGTGAGACGGCCCTGGCGACATGAGTGAATGAGGTGAGTAGAGAGAGAGAAAGAAAAATCAATGGCAGATATTGTGTTCTACTGCTTTTATGAGGGAGAGAGAGAGTATATGGTAGAGGGATGCTGTGTTCATCTACTTTTTATGAGAGAGAGAGAGTAAATGGTAGGGAGATATTGTGTTCATCTACTTTTATGAGAGAGAGAGAGAAGGAAAGTAAAGAGAGAGAGAGAGATTCACCTGAGCTGCCATACCTGCATCATTAACCCTCGTTAGTACAAGCAGTGCCTTATTGACTGAAATATAATCATGTGGAATACAGAAAAACGAAAATCATCATCCAGAAGGGGTAAAAGGTGTTGGCGTAAGTTTTGACAATTTCTGGCGTAAGTTTGGTAAATTTTAAAGCTATCAGGTACATTTTTTGGTCGTAAGTTATGTTAATTACTGTAATATCGTAAGCTGTTATTGGGGTTAGGGTGTGGTTTGAGATGGAGGGATGGATTGGAGAGGTATATGAGAGAGGGGAGTGTG
>JAGKTI010007280.1:10191-25199 GCA_018397915.1 Birgus latro
AAATAATCAGGCAAATGGAGCGGACACTGACATAGTCTAAAAGATAAGGTATTTTAAAAATAAAGATGTGTTTAGAGTGTGTGGGGCACTTGGTATGATGGGACTGTGTAACCTTACACATAGGTGGGATCTTTCAACCATTCACATCATAAAGGCAGTTGTCAGCAGTGCCAGTTCTTTACTCAAAATATAATTTCATACATAAACGTTCATCTGTTTACATATTTTAAAATTTTCATTTCATAGGCACTGAGACTATGTAATGAATGTCATGGTTTATTTCAGCCTTACTCCTCCACCAAAATGCAATTTCACACGACTTCTTAACTTCCTCTTATTTTTCTGTCCTATTCACTTGAGATACGGTAGTTCCTCCCTACTCATACCCACCCACAGGCGGATAGGTTTCGAATAAAAAACAGCTTAAAGTTCACAGCTTAATATATGGGTTATGAACAGGCAGTGACTGAAGGAGTTTCATTTTGTGTGTGTGTGTGTGTGTGTGTGTGCAACCATGCATAAACAGCAAGTAACATTTTCATCGCGAGTGTACTGCACATGTCTGGAAAGTGCTTATAGGTCAGACAAGTGAGACTTCTATCTGTGATACTTGGTACTGAAAACATGAAGTTTTGTGTAACTGTTTTATGTAAAACTATTTGTAATAATAATTTACAGCTCTGAAATATATGAAATTAAATATTTTTCTTGCCGTGTTATTTATGCCTCGTTGAAACTGTTGCAGATTGACTCTTCGGTCACTTTCATGTGCATGTGATTGGTGTGTGTGTTCTTAGTGTGTGCGTACATGTGTTGGTACATATTATGCATAAGTGGTTTCTAAGTGAACGTTTCAACATGTGCTACGTTTCAGTATGTGCTATGTGTCCGCGAAGTTTATGCATAAAATATTTTAAATGTGTGCGTGCGTGTGTGTGTGTGTGTGTGTGTGTGTGTGTGTGTGTGGGATGGGGGTGGGGGGGGTGGAACTAAGGGTCAACCGGATGAGTCAGTCATCAACAAACATCCAGTCTCACTCCGTTAGCTGTACTGCTAATTTTATTCTGACAGTCGAAATTAGGACAAAAATTTCTAGAAAAATATACTATACCAGAGAAAAAATACTATGCAGTTTATAATGAAATTTGGACAGAAGTCACTATGCTGGAAATAAACTAACTGGAAGTGTGAAAAGTTTCACATGAGCAAAGGCCAGTTGGCTCTCTTGCGGACAGTGAGACGAGAAAAATAATCCCTACATTATGAAAGGTGTATGTTAAAGGTGTATGGAAGATAAGAAATTGGATAAGATGGTACTACCTACAGTTCGAGTACGAGGATAGGATGCCCCTCAGAGTCAATCGAAATTGCTGTTGTTGACACACGCCTACTCTCTGTCTCTGTCTGTCTGTCTGTCTCGTTTTCCTATTTTCTGTCCTTTCATGTTTCATTTATTTTTCTTTGATATCTCTCGCTCAGACATTATGTTGCTATCAGTTTCTTTGTATACCATCATTGTCTTATTCACACTTCTCACATTCATGGCTCCTACACTCCCTCTTTCCCCATCTCTCACTGTTATCCCTTCTTACATGATCTTAGAACTCTTTTACCTAATTCCCTCACTCACAGTACCAGAGTTTTCCAACTACGTTCACTACTCCCATGCTCTTTATTCACGCTGTTTCATTCTTTAGTTTACCACTGTTAATCTGTCCTATTCAATCTTTGCTTTCACCACGTAAATTACTTTTTTTTTTTCTTCATTTCTCTTCTTCACTTTCTTGCTCCTCTGTTCTTTTCTTTTATTTCTGCAAGAAGAATAAGATTTTATCAATATTAGGGTTTGACCATTTCGCTGGGATCATAAAGTCAGTGTAGTCTGTGGATATCTATGTAACTTATTGCATCATGCTTTCAGTCCTCTTTTCTTATTTACGTTTCTCCCCCTCCATCTGGTGATGGCGAAGGACGCCTTTAAGTGATGGCACTGATATAACAAAGGAACGGAGCTGTTCGGTTATACAAACGACTCTCATCTCCCTCCCATCCTCCAAAAGGAAGATGGTGGAGAGCAGGAGAAAGGCAATATCAGCCTGCAGTCTGTCGGGTTCACGTCCACAACAATCCAGCCTTTATTTCCTCCCGTTGCTAAATTTCTCGCACGTATTTAATTCTCTCACATCATTTTGTCTTTTTATTATTCTCTTCACTACTTTCTTTCTTTCTTCTTCTTCTCTACTCTGGCTAACACAGTAATATTTTAGTTTAGCTGTTTTACTCTCCTCTGGGAAACATACTGAGGTCTAAGAATCAAAATTTAAGGTGAACAGTAAATAGCACCGACTAATCACCGTCACTTAACTCTGCATTTTTATCCCGGAAATAGTAAGTGCTATTTAGATCCATAACTTGATTCACAGGCGCAAACGCCACTATGATCCTCGTAACACCATAGTTTTCAGATGTCCGTACTGCAGTTTGTGTGAAACATTTACTAGAGCGTATTCCCGTTGACATTGGTGATTTCGTAGCACCTTTGCCTCAGCTATATATTTTCCGTTTTAGCCTACACTTTTCATATTCACTGGTTTGCTATTTATGTCCTAGTATCAACACAATTCGCCTAGGTGACATAAAAGAGTTTATTAATTGTTCGTTATATCAAGTACATGTGATCGGGTATACCAAAAACAAAGACCCATTTCACCAATGATGTCACCAACAGATCCTGCCAGGCCTACCCCTTGGGCAGTGGAACCACAGACATTCGAGACCCCAGTCTCCCTGCTCTGTGTTCACACATCCCGCGTGAAAAATCCCGCACACGGGCCGGTCTATAGCCAAGGTTAGTCGATAAAGAAACTCTGTGAATTTTGTAAGCCAAACTTTCTTGATACGATGTAATGTTAAGACGATTTGAAATACGACTCTTAAATGTGCACGACCATATAAACTCTAGTTTTAACAAAGTATTCGGAACAGAGTTTGCATTCGAAGCTTCCAGAACACAAGCAGCCCAGAGCGTTACGCAACTGCACTCAGACTTAGTATAGGCAGCAATGCTTACACGTCCATGGGTATAGCATCACGACACTTTGATTGATACCGTATTACGTATTCGTTGCGTGATAATGTGTTACATAGTCTCTGTGAAGGACACTGTGTTATATATTTCTGACAGACTTAATATTGTGTTGTGTATTCCTGATGAATGTTATCGACAAGTAATCTCGCTGACTGAAATTGTTACCGTACGTAGACTACTCTCGCCAAATGATACTCATATCAACTGATACTGTGTTACCTACTCTCGCTGATACGTTGTTATGTAATCTCGCTGATAACGTTCCGCGCTGATATGTGTAAAGTGTTCTTGCAGATATATTACGGTGGATTTTTTCGCTGAGTGTTTTAACGTATTTCAGCTGAGCGTGTTAACGTACTGTTGGTGACACTGTTATATACTGTAGCTGACATATTATCGTACTCTCACAGACTTATCACGTGTACTGTCACTGATATAGTCTTAATCTCGCTGGCTGACACTGTGTTACGTACACTAATATCCTGTGTTATGTGCTCTCGCTGATGTATTGTGTTACATAGCCTCTTTGATACATTGCGTTACGTACTTTCGTTGGTACAGTACTGTACATTGTGCTAAGTACTCTACCTATTATACTATGCTACATGCTCATTGATATATTTATTGTATTACTGTGCTGTACTTGGTATACTGAGCTACGCACTCACTGATATTTTGCGTTGCCTACTATACTTTCATTGACCGGGCTGGCTGATACTGTGCTACGTACTATGGATCACAAAAATATTGGTGCACAGGAGGTCCGATGCCTACCGAAAACATGCGATCAACTGCTGATGGTTACCACCGTCTCACTGTGTACGAAAAATGTCTGTTTATGTAAACATAACATTTGCTATAAGTTTCCAAGAGGATGTTGCTAGTTGGCGATATATGACACCTCCCCCACATTGGGGCTACCGGTGTGTGGTAGGTCGGACACTAATATTTCAGTGACCTTCCTTCTGTGATCCAAAATGTTTCGTGCATATTGTGCACCGGTACTTTTGTGACCTATAGTCCACTCGTTGATCACTGATGACACCAGCACGAGTACGTGTTGGTGGGTGTGTGACGTGGTTGAACGTGCTGGCATTGGGATAGTGATTCCCAAACAATGTGCCGCCGCTATATCCCTGGTTTTGCTGAAGATGTAGATCTGTGCAGACAAAATGAAGGCTCTGGCAGAAAAAAATGAGGCTCCTGAATGTTAAAGTGAACAAAAGCAACTCCGATTTCTTCAAAGACTGCTGATACAAAATTACAAAGACATTTCTTCACTGATATGTGAGCACCTTGGAAGCCTAGAGAAGAACCAAATATATGTGTTGAAGTTTCTAACGACCGACAAATCATTTATTCAAACAATATGGCTCAGTAGACGACTTCCTCGAAATATGCATTCTTCCAGCAAGGAACGGTCTCATGGTCGGAAGTTATACACCCGCCACAACCCTCAAGCTTACCACAGCAGGTTTCAGGAATATCATCCTCGTTCGACCCACCATCCGAGACAAAACCACCAATGTTATCCTTAAAGGACTATCATATCAATTTGATCTTAACATTATTGATTAGCGACCAAACCTCCTCGGAGCCTCGTGGAACAAAGTCAGCAGGAGAGGGACCGAGATTGTTGGGGACTGGAAGGGCACTTTCCCTAGCAAGGTATTTTGCAAGTCTCTGCGGCTCGTGCTGAACACTGAGCCATACTAGAACGTCCCACTGTGGTAGGTGCAGCAGGTGGGACCACTTTACCAAGGCATGCCTCATGCCGCTCCCTCCCTAGGTGTAGATTCTGCGCAGGACAGCACATATCCCAGGTGTGCCTGGACAAGATAAAAGATAGGACTATAATTCAATAAAAGTGTGTTAACTGTTCTGGCAACCATAACGCTGGCAATTTCACCTTCCCTAAACGACCAGCCTGTAATCATCAGAGAGACGAGAACACAACGACCAACATGCCACCACCCCCTTCTCCACCAGAACAACACCACCAACAACAAAAAAGAAGCGAAAGTAGTAATGAACACATCCTCAGAACTTCATTCATGCTTAATACTGGCAATTTCCCCGCAGCCCAAACAAACTACCCATTCATCACAGGACATTTCGGAAAATCCTCAACAGCGACCAACTCGGCACATCCAACGGCAGGATATGAAACAACTTGCAGTTCAACACAAGGACACAGCTCTGACACGCTGCACTCGAACCAAACAACACTACCTAGATCTCACTCCATCACAACGTCCTCACAAGACGCCATGCACTAAGCGTGGATGGAACAAATGGTGGAGATGAGTACAAACATGACGAAGATGATAATGCAACAACAGGCGGTATCACAAAAAATCACCGAAAAAATTACAAGTGATTAATGCCGCTCTTCAGGCAAATAAAGAAGTCATGTTGAAAAGTGAAAAACTAACAGAAGTCATATCCATGCTTCTCGACGGTAAGTCGCACGCCTCTTCCCTAACAAACTTTCCACAGAACATTTCTTATGACACCACAATGTTTGAACAATACACCCAAGCACAAATCTACAATTGTGCAGGACTGGAATTACCAGGGCTGTAAGTGGGAAACCCCTACAGAAACTTCTCGAAAGTGGCGCGGTATCAACGGACCGAAAAGACCTCTTGCTTAGTCACTGGAGGACAGTGATGAGCATACAGGTAAACTTCCGCGACATTCTACTGGCATACAATGCACCTGACGAATCCTCTGAAACCACCAGGGAACTTAACAGTGAGTAACGACAAAATCAGAATAATAACACGGAATGTCAATGGCATAGCACAAAAGCGCATCACCACTGAACAGTTCGCACTCTCTAACAACGTTGATGTGATCTGCCTCCAGGAAACCAAACATAAAGATATGACATTATTCAAAATCTCTGGTTATCAAGCAATTGATATCCCAGGGGCGATTATACCATGCATCAACAATGCAGGCTCAGTTATGGCAAGAGGCCTCATAACCTACATTAAAAAATCAACAGCTGCCAGCGTCACCACACCACCTTTCATGGGGAACGGATGTGATTCAATCGCCATTAACATCACAAATGAGAAAGTCAGAACTACTCAAAATCTCCAACATCTACGTCAAAGACAGAGCCCTCAACCTACAACGCACAGAAGCATACGCAGGTACACCTTGTCTCACTATCCTCACTGGAGATTTGAACGCATTGCACGGCTCGCTCGGGAGGAATAAAACCAAAAGGTATAGTATAACTGCAACGGACAAACCTTATACAGGTGGCTAACTGACACCAGTCTGAACGTCATGAATACCGACAACAAATTTCCTATACATATTAAAGAAAACAATCTCGATTATACTATCACAGTGAATGACATTAATCTAACCTTCGATACGCTGCCAATAGATGAACTCACATCTGAACACAACGCCATCGCCACCACAATCCAGCTCCCTACAATTGCTCATAGAGAGATACAGTCACGCAAGGGACTATCTATCTTGCCTAAGCATAAGGGGATGACAAAAAACCGCCTTCAAACATGGTATGATAACGACACCAAAGAGAAGAAAGAACCACATTTGAAAGGGGCGTCACCCAGAACACTGGAAGAATCACCAACGATGTAAGATATAGTAGTAACCAACGACGAAAGAAACCAAACAGTCAACTCTCAGGAAGATGGTTCAGTAAAAACGAGGTCATCAAGAGAATCAATAAAGCTCACAAAGAGGTGAAAGCCGTAGCCTATACCTTACCGACCCCACGTCCCAAAACTACACTGCCCTTCAACGTATGGTTGAACAGGCATCGACCATCAAAAATGCAGCCAAAGAAAATGACTGGTGTAACTTCATCCAAAGAGTAAACCACACAACCCTGCTGAAGGAGATTATCAGGAGAGTGGACATTATCAGTGCTACTGTATGAAAACTAGAGAACCGAGGCACCCTAACGCCTTTGCCAAAGCTAAGGAGTTCATCATCTAATGGGCATTGGCGTCCAGCCACGATGGCCTCCCCCTGCATGTCAGAAGAGCTGTGCAGCAGAAAATCAATCCTAGGTGAGGAATATAAAAAATGCCCTTATCTTGGTAGGCCCAGGGGATCACATCATGTTCGTAGAAACTGAACTCCGATTCGCGCTTGCACCCAGGAAATAACTGCACCAGGACTTGATGGCATCACTTATGAAATTATTAACATTTTTGCCTCATTGAAAGGTAATCCCATCTTACGCCTCTAGAATTTGATATGAAAAACAGGGAAACTGCCAGCCATATGGAAAAGTTCTGTCATCATTACCATGCCCCAACCAGGCAAGAATGTTGAAATGAGACCGATTTCCCTCACCTCGTGTCTGTGTAAGGTGTTTGAAAGGATGCGTCTTAAGAGATTATACAGTAAACCTTTCCTAAGTAATGACCTCTATGGGTTCCTGCCAGACAGAAGCACCCAGCAATGCATCCACAGAGTCAAAAGTAACGTTCATGCCAACTACACTGTGTTCATGGACCAGAATGGTCCCTTCGATAGAGAAAACCCAATCGTTATTCTAGCAGAGCTTTCAAAATACATCCAAGACAAGATGCTACTCCTTATCAGGGACAAACAGACAAGAATTTGACCTCTAACCTGTTGTTAAACAAAAAAATTATTTCCTCATGGGCTACCCTTTAATCCTTATACCAAGTTTGTTTACAACTGAATTTTTTTTCTTAGTTATTTTGTTACCACAGACTTCAACAAACACGGGATGAGGCTATGGCACACCTAACTTCTGACCTGACTCATATCTTTGATTGGAGTAAAAGCATCCCTGTTGTTTTTAATGCATCCCAACGTCAGTTTCGACATCTTTCGACTAGCCATAATCTTTCACAGGAGTAAGTGGTAATATTTAGCAGTATTCAGATCAAGCCTGCATCATCTCTGAATATCCGAGTACTTGGAGTTTCATTCTTTCGGGATTTATGATAGAAAGATAATTTTACCTCTCTTGCAAAATCTGCCCCCAAGAGAATAGGTGTATTAAGCCAATTCTGTGCCTTCTTTATCCCACCAAAGCTGTTGACATTATACAGGGGTTTTATATGCCCCTGTGTAGAGTACAATAATTCTCATGTGTTGGGGGCATCCCACATACTCTTACTCGTACAATTCTTCTCAATAGGGTGGAGTCAAAAGCTTCTCATCCCACTAATTCTCCTCCTCTTACTGACTCCCTGCAACTTCTGTCTCTTTGCTGCAGAATCGCATCTTCTCTCCTGTCTGTCACCACATCAATGGTCACAGTTCCTCTAAACTGTCGGCTTGCATCTCTCCTCCATTACGGCGGGCGCATAGCACTCGTCTGGCAACAAACTCTCACCCATTTTCCGTCCAACTCTCTTACGCAAGAGTTAACCGATACCCCCAGTCCTTCATGTATGTAACAGGTTAACTCTGAAACTGTCTTCCTCTGTCTTTATTTCCGTCTGATTCCAGTCTTTTAAACGCAATATGTCTAGAGATCTCGTAGTGAAGGGATCTAGATTTTGGCTCTTTTTTTTTTTTTTCTTGGAAGGAACACTCTTGTAGGCTTTCAGTTTGGTTCCTTCTACCTTGCATAAAAAGTTACACACACACACAGATATATACAGTATGTATGTATATATATATATATATATATATATGCGCACGAGCGCGAGCTCAAACTTAACATCTATTACTCTCTTCGTGGGTCGCGAGTGCAGTAATAGATGATCGTACTCAAATCTTTTGTTTCCATTAGTTACTGGCTATTATGATGTGGGAGGGATTGCAAAACTGGGCAAGGAATTAATACACAGTGAATTATGAATGGCAAAAATAAACAGAATAGGCTTCTTATTACAGGATTTGTATCACTTAGTGCTCTTTATAAACTTAATCATAGTGTGTGATAATGTTTTCTTTTTCGTGTAGTTTATGTTGCTCGCTCACTTATTTTTTTGTAACTACTGCAATGTGATCGAAAACACCGTGTACACGAAAGGTTATTTGTGTGTGTGTGTGTTCAGTTTTGCGAATATTCAGAATCGTAACATGAGAGGGATGGATGAGGGAGATAAAAAACAGTTGTAAAGATGTATTTATATATAATTTGTGCATTACTGTGTATGGACAACATGGTTCAGAATATGATACAGTAAGCTCTGATGAATTGAGCCATGTAACTATCAACAGTCTCATTCCAGATCAGTAAAACTAGGTAGAAAATAAATAAACAGAGAATATAAAAAGTCACTAAGAAATTTAATATTATATTTCTACAATTTGTTCAAACAGAATATGAGATATGTAATTTAAAGTCTTAGCGTAACTTGTACTCTGAGAATGAAGCTAACAAGGCAGCTCCTGTCGTAAGCAATCACAATGAGCATTCCACGGTTAACCGCTTCAGACCAAGAATGTCTTTTTTTTTTTCCCCTCAATCCAGCTACACCTCTAGACTATTATTTCAGCTCAGGAGAGACGTTAAAAGCTGGGGTGAGAGGGTGGGTAAGATATAACTTTCTTCAACCCTATCATGAGTGAGGCAACTCTTTTATTTCATTCCCTCTAACGCCAGCTGATTTTATTTCAACCAATAATGAGTCATAAGAACCTGAGTGTTAATTCCTTCACTACTAATACGCTCTCCTAAGCTGGAAAAATCGTAAGGCTATAGCAAAACATATAACTGAGAATGACGTCCTCGGGTTAAAAGAATTTAAACTCACCCTTCAGACAGACCGGGATGAAGGTCATATAAATGAGTGGAAAGACAACGGTAGTGACAGTTAACCTTCTCATGGTCAGAGCACTAGTAATCTGTCCAAGCTAACGCCAGACGATAATATGCAGCTAAGAGTGAGTCATAAGAGTCCGAGTGTTAATACTGTTACCATCAACCCTCTCATAGTGGGAACAATTAGCATGCTATTCCAGCAAAACCTAGACAGTTTCGTGCTAAAAGAGTATGGGAACCTGAGTGTTAATTCTGTTACCACTACTCTTCCCAGTGTCTGGACAACTGTAATATACTGTTCCAACTAATGTCAGACGATTTTATTCATTTGAGAGTAAATCACAAGTTCCTGACATGGTCAGTACTGTTACCATTAATCTAGCTCATGGTTAGAACAAGTGAATTCGATTCCACGTAAAGTGTATACATTTTTTCATTTCGGGTAAGATTTCGTCACAGAAACAAATGTCCAGGTCAGTGATTTTGTGGTAAGCTCTACATTCATAACCATTTATCGATGATCATTAATACCCAACACCAAGGAATCCAGCTGTATGCTAGAGTTTCATACCAAGCTTTGGGAACATTCTATCGATTTAATAATACAGGTATATATTGGCGTATCAGATAGAGCCAGGATTCCGGGGGCTGGAATGGTGAGCGAATGGAAGCGTGTCCCATGGGCTTGAGCAAATTTGGGCTGTCTGGACGTTGCTACTCCTCACCCTGCCCTAGGGTGGGAAAGGAGGTCCGGATGATGATGATGATCATGATGATATTTGAGATTTTCTAGTAGCTCATTTCTTAGCTTTTTTTTTTTTTTTTTAGGGATTTTAGCATAATTCATTGTGGCTTTCTGAATATTCCTGATGTTTTCTCCACATTATAGCATCTTTTGAGAGTAAATGTTGTGACGTTTATCCTACTCCGGATAGGAAGGGGATTGATGTAAAGGTAAAGGTGGGGGCAGATGTCATGAAGCGCCAATCTGCGGTGCTCATCTTTCCGTAACTTGAGCATTTGAGTCTGTGACGGATTATTCACCCACTCTCCGTAGATACTGGGCCACTACATCATCCATATTGCCACAGTTACATCCCCTAAGTGTTACCCTCAGTACTCGTTTTACCTACCAACCCACGTAGGGTGGATGGGTACCCGTCAAGCTAATCACTTGGCGACCACGGCGGTGGAAAGGGAATACGGCTTTAGAAAGAGGGAAGAATTGGTGATATAAACGGAGAGGCGAGGTTTGATGGAATTAACATGTAAAGGAGATAAGAACACGGTAATTTCTCAGCACAGGAGTGATACAAGAGGTTATGATGGGGTAGGTGGTGGTCAAGTGTTTAGATAAGTGGTATGCTGCTGGAGAGGATGCAAGTTATTAGACTTAGGCATGGAACTTTGATGATTTGAATTTCGTCAGAACATGCTTTACTCTTCTTCCGCAAAACTCACTGACGCTTCAGAAACATGGGCTGCCGTACTTATGCCCAATATCTGACAAAAAAGAAATTGTAGGAGAGTGTGAAGGGTAAGACACTGGTAAAAAGAGAACAAAAGAGATGAAAGAGCAAAGGCTCTCCTTAAATTCTTTCAGACCAAAGGCGCCATTTATATTTCATGCTTGTTTCTGTCTCACAATTTTACTCAGCCTGACAAAGACTTTTCGGACCGGGGGGTTAGATACAGCTTCCACTGCCTCTTTATCAGCTAGAGGACTTCCACAGATTGAATAAAATCGTCTGAAGGTAGCAAGAGGAAACTAAAACCAGACGATATGTTCAGCTTCAGAAGGGTTAGCCGTAGACGTTATTAATCCCCTTGGGTACAGTAAAGTTTTGCCAGGCTGGGTAAAATCGTCTAGAGGTAACAAGAAAAAAACACTCCTCATGCTGAAAGGTTAACTCGTTCAAACCGATGACGTATTTTTTATTATATTCTTCCTACCTCCAGACGGCTTCATTCAGCTGCGAAGAGACTTTCCAAACTGAGAAGGTTAGATAAAATCCTTTCTGTACAACAGATCTAACTTAAGCTGCATAAAACCGTCTGGCGGTGGCTTGATTACAGTGAAGAAATCGTCATCGGACTGAGGAGTTACGAAAACTGCTACTGCTTCTGCTGTTGTTGCTCTTTCAAGGGCGTGTGCTGGTTGATGGTAGCCGAACGCCGCTTCTTGTAAGTGGAGATGGCGAAGGCGACGGCGATGAGGAGGAGGATGGCCAACAGGACGCCGACGATGATGCCGATGGTCCTGGGGTCGGAGCCGGTAGAGGCCTCGGGGCTGCCTGTGGTGTTGTAATCTAGGGAGAAAAGTGCTCACTTAAGTTTTCTGGTGGTAACACGAAAACAAGTGTGATGTGTAAGGCTTGAGTTTTGTTTAAATATGTGGTAGTGACGGGGTTATGTACTGTGTGATTATGTTTAGTTAGGTTAGGTAAGGTTAGATTAGATTAGCTTACGTTAGGCAGATTAACTTACGTTAGGCTAGGGTAGGTTAAGTTAGGGTAGGTAAGTTTACGTTAGGTTAAGTTGCTGGTGGAGATTTCTCTAGTAGAGAAAAATGCTCAGTAATGTCGCATGGCATTTAGACGCATTAAGGCGTCAAAAAAGTTAAAATATTCCTCCATTCCTCCTCCTCCTCTTCATCATCGCATCATCATCATCCCAACCTCAATTTTTTTTTCTAATGTACCTAAAGGGATAAAAATGCTGAAGAGAGTCGCCTGGCGGTAACATGAATTACAAAGCAATGTACGAGCATTAGATTGAAAGGGATAATGAGATTGTTACTAAGCCACTTAAACAATCCTTAGGTAGGAAGAGGGTCAGGTTGAGGGTAAAGTGAAAGTATTTGATGCTTATATAGCCTTACTTTACTTAATGTTAAATCGATTATATGACTGTGTAACCTGCTTATAGCGTGTGCGTGTGTGTATTTTGTAAGCAAGTGTATGGATATAAGTGTGTGTGTGTGTGTGTGTGTGTGTATGTACTGACCTGGTGTCACTTCCGTGGTGATAGCTGGCATGGTGATGGTGAACTGTCCGGGGAAGCTTGTAGTCCCACCCGTAGCATCTGCTGAGGAGATATTGATGCCTGTATCAAAACTGAGTACAGCTAAATAGCAACGGTGTAGGTAAATCCCCAGTTAAAATTCGGTCTGTCAAGATGAATCAAATCTCTGATTGTAGCTAACATATAATACAAGTTACGTCATCGGAGTGAAGTAAGTAAACGAGGAAAATTCTGGATTGAGTCTCTGTCTCTGTCTCTCTCTCTCTTTTTCCTCTTCATGCCCTTCTTATCGTTGTACTGGAGATAACTGTAGGACTCCAATCTACATCACCTACAACTCCTATGCCACTCTACGTTTCCTCTATCTCAAAGTCCATCTTTGCTAATCCGTTATTTACTCTCTTTTCACTGCTACCTCTTGCCCTCCTACCATCATACTGGAGCTTGTTTTAGGTGTCTAGTCAGTATTATACCTGCTACCTCTTTCCTTCGCACTGTCATACAGAAGATAACTGTAGGTTCTGTAATCTCATCTGCCACTTTCCTGGTCTCCAACTGCGGTCCTATCCCTGCTAATCAGTTACTCAGTTTCTTCTCTCTATCTCTCTATTACCTCTCCCCTTCTCGACCCTTCCCCCTTAGCGTTACCCTAAAAATTGTACTGATCTACTCGTACATCTCTCCCACTATAAGTTTCCTTAACCTGTAATCCTATCCACGCTATTCAGTTCTCTTAATTCCTTGGCTAACGTTTCTCTTCCCTCCCTTTCTTCTTACCGTTACACTGAAGGTTAACTACTACTGAGTAGTGTTCGGCCTTCCCGGTGGGCAAGGAAGGAAGGACGGTGACGAGGATGGAAGAGGTGTCACTGATCCTGGACTGGCTCATGATGTGGATGACGTTGTTGAGATCTATGCGTACCTGCCGAAGGGGATGTTGAATTAGGAGGGGCTGGTTTAAATCAGGAGATTGAAAGGGACGTTCAGTAAAGTCAGGATGGAGTACATCAGGGTAGATGCGTGGTAGGACTGTGGAAAGTGCAGGGTGCTAGACATGGCATAGTTTTGTTACGTTCGATGAGATGTAAAGGTGAAGGGCACTGAAGAAGTGAGGGAGGGTGCTGAAAGAAGAGGAATGTGATGTGTGCGTGGGGACAGGGTAGAGGCGGAGGAACAAGAATGAGACATGGCAGGAAAGGGGAGAAGGGTATACGAGTATGTTTGTAGTGGGGGACTGAAGTATGGATGATGTATAGTGGGAGAAGGAGGCATGGATGTGTGGTAGAAGAGGAGGGCATGTAAATGTGGGAAGAGAGGAAGCTATATAAGTGCAGTGGAAGAGGGAGACATGTATGCTTGGTGGGAAAGGGAGGTATGAATGTGTGGTAGGAGAGGAAGGTAATGAATGTGTGGTATAAGAGGAAGGTACGTATGCTTGGTGAGAGAGGTAAATTTGGATGTGTGATGGGAAGAGGGTTTATGTATTGGGGCGGGAGAGAGAGGTATGAATGTGTGGTGGGAGAGAAAGGTATGTATGTGTGCTGCGAGGTGGTGTATATGTGTGGTGGGATAGGGATTCGTGAATGTCTGGTGAGAGAAGGAAGTCTGAATGTTTGGTGGGAGAAAAAAGTTTGTGTGTGTGTGTGTGTGTGTGTGTGTGTGTGTGTGTGTGAAGTATTGCAGTGCGACAATGGAATAGGAAGAGAAACCATTCACTCACCCCCAACTTGGAGACGGCGATGGTAACAGGATTCCACTCTCCAACCCCGAGTAGGTTCTGGTGAAAATTGTTGCTATCTTCAGCCACACAGTCCTCGCCAGCCGGGGTGCACTTCGACAGTTCCATCCTTCTTCCCTCAACGCTCAGCTGCAGTGCAAAGTGTCATTTTTAATCCCTTCTTCCCAGTTACGTAATTAGGGGGATTTGATATAGCCAATGGCAATCCTTCCTAAGCTGAGTAAAATTGTCTGATATAAAAATAAAAATTCCCCTGGCTGAAGGGGTGAAGGGTCTAATACGGGGTAGACTGTTATCATTGTTATTATATTGTCAATGACACATGTTAAATGGGTGAAGGGAGCAATATAGCAAAGTAGATTGTTACCATTGTTATATATATTGTCACTGATTCACATTACATGGAT
>JAGKTI010007281.1:0-37489 GCA_018397915.1 Birgus latro
TAATATAATATAAATTCCTGTGTATGCATAGATAGACATATTAAGTATAGACTGTACTTGTAAATCTTGTATAAATATATTGTTAGTACACATGTTGTTGACTTTTTTTTTTTTTTTTCAAGAATCAAATCACTTTGTGATGCACCATCAGCAATAGTGACTGATAGTGTTCACTGGTAGTGCAGCAGATATTCTACAATATGGTGATGTACATGTATTTTTACCTTAAAAAGTATTTCCTGTTAGGTGTGCTGACCCACACAACACTGTACCTATTAATGTGTTAAGTGATGCTGTGTCATGAAGATGACTCAGGAGTGTACTAAACTTGTCATATTCAACCAGGTGGTGTAAGATAAATTTTCATCTTTCATCTGTAGTGAAAGATGTTTTCAGACATTGTTTGCTCCTATCCAATTCTTGAAGGCTGTTAGGTCAGTAAGAAGGAGAAAAGTATATGCTGACAAAAAATTGGCTTTTCACATTGGGAAAATCCATCGATCATTCAGTCCTGTTCTGCCTCATTAGGAGTGCAAGGGCCTGGGGCTAGGCTACTTGCTCTCAGTTTTAAGATAAGTGACCAGTATGGCTCCTGAGTGGTATCATTCAAGGCAAGAGTGACCAGTCTCACACATCCTTGAGTGGCATTATTTGAGCAGTAAACCCGAGTCACCCAGCAGATCCACTAGAGTTTTACACATCATTTGGTTATGCGGATACCACCTGATATAGTAAACAGTTTCCTCGATTATTGTACAATAAACCTTTGGCATGTTACTCAGTACAGAATCACCTAAAGGCAGCAGTATATTGTGGAAGTGGATGATTAATGCCCCCACCAGGTAGTTAAGAATAATAACAAGGTCATTATATTCAAAGTAATATTCTTATTACAGTAGTCTTAAGAAATTTACGGATTTTCATTTTATATCTAATGAATGTTACACCAGGACAGGGCTCACTGTTATATCAGTGCATATATCTAACTGCATATTTTACACATAGCCTACTCCTTGTCCCATTCTACCCCCTTCGAAGCATAGGGGTTCTGAATGTAGGCTACCATTTCCCAAACCATTTAAGTCATAGAAGAATAGTCTGTGCTCCTGGCAGGTTTCACCATGATAGTCAAACTCCCAGTCACCCCTCTCATGTACAGGATGCATGATTATTGCATATTCTGTTCATCATCAGTTAGTCAGTTTACAAAGCACAAATGGGATGGGGAGATGTAAAGAAAGTTACAGTGTTTAATCTCTTGCAGGTCACTGTTCAGGTAAAAATATAGTTCCAGATACAATCTCCCCTTCATAATAGCAAGAACCATAATCATTCTTGTATTAGATAACCCCCCTGCCTCCATGGCACCTTGAAGTTCCTCCATGGAGCATCGTCATGAGAACAGTATGAAGCGCTCTGTGGAGGAACTCTGAAGTCACTCTGTGTCCACAAAATTTATTGTTCTGTCCTCCATTTTCTTGATTTTGAAATCTGCATGTTCAGCATTACTCCTTGGACCTCCTTATCAAAGTCAAACCTAAAGCATATTTGAAAGCATGCTTTTAAGGTCAGTAAGCACATGTTGATATCTTGCTTTGCTCTTGATGGCATAATAATACTTTAGCTTACAGGTAAACAGGGAGAGAGAGAGAGAGAGGCATCTAAGTGAGAGAGGAAGGCCACCAAATTCAAAGGGTGGAGGGTAACAGCCCCTGCTGGTGAACAGGAGCTAATTAATATGCCAGACATCATATCAAATGGCAGCCCAGAACAGGCAAGACTGGCTGAGGTGTGCAAAACAGGGACAGTAGTTTCCAGTGAGAAAGTACATATGCTGGCCAGAGCTGAGGTCTCTGTTTAGTATCATGTTTCTATTGCATCACCTATAAAGGCTTCAACATGCTTGGATGTGTTGGCCTTGGTCACCAAATGGCAGCTTTCTACACTGCTCATTCTCTGGCAGCCTCTTTATTTCAGTACTTTGTCCCATAGTTCACACTTTGTGACCTTGTCTCAAGTCTTTTTTTGGTCTGCCTCTTGTAACTCTCCTCCCGTTGTTCACATCTGTCACCTTCTGCACTCAAGCCACTCAACATGCCCAAACCATCTCAGTGTACTCATCCTCATCACAACACCAATACACTCCAGTCCCAACCTTCCTCTCAACTCTTCAATTGTAATCTTAGTGCCCCCTCCCCCCAGGTCTCGCATTCAAGGACGCATTACACATCCATCGAATCATTGTCATTACATTTTAACGTATGAATATCCTCTTCATTTATTGCCCAGGTCTCACTACCGTACAGCATTACACTTTTAACACATGCCGCATACAAAGATCCCCTAGCATGGAGGGAGAACCCTCCTCTCCCAGTACCTACACATTGAGACTAACAGTGTGGGTAACAGGACTAGTGTCAAGGCAAGTGGAAAAGGTGCACATGGTTAAGGTGTGGTTCAAATGAGAAAGGTTGCAGAATGTCACAGTGATAAAGGGATGCTGCTGAAAGGCATATCCTGGGAAAGGGAAGAGGAAGAGAAGATTTTAAGCTAAAAAACTTTATAAAAGATGGAATTAGTGAGACTGAGTTTTTGAATACTCTAATTTGTAGTAGTTTATCAGTGTATGGGGGAATATGTTTCATTTTGTTTCAAAAATAAAAGCTTAAACATGCATGCATGCATATTGTTGCATATAAAACACTAGTTATGAATTTATTATAGCCCTTGAACTTACATTTGCTGAAGCCTGATTAATATTGGCTTAGGAGGTTTCCTAAAACCTCTGCCTTTCTTGCTTATTTTTTGCATACTGCACAGAAAACTGTGCATTTAAAGCTTCCTTTGTTCCAAATTCCACAAATGATTCATGGAGAAGTTTTTCAAGCATTAGGCATGGTTGTGGTCTAAGTAACTGCACTATTCAGTGCCATTACTGTCTGTTAGTAATGACAGTAGTGTCACTGATGTAAACAAATATTAGAACTCGTAGCACGACTCCTCGTTTTATATTAATTTTTGGTTATTGCCACATTTTTAAGGATCATATCAATGTTCATAAGGCATGGTGAATTAATTTGACTTGTATGTTCAAGAAACAAAATTTAATACATAGAGGAAAAGGGTAAAGTTATGGCTTGTGAAAAAAGGAAGTCATGGAGTTCATAGTGGAGTTGAATGATTTGGAAGTGGAGAACATAGGCAAGAGCACTGCAGGAAAGGTGGGTCACAGGTACACTGAGAGTGGTGGTGAGGAATAGGGAAATGAGCAAGGAACTGAAGAAGTCATTACATAACAGTTTTGTTATTCTTACCCTCACAGAAGTATAACTCTCTTGGAAGGGTACAGGTCAGGAGTGAGAAGAGTGAAAATGAGTTCTCAGAGAGGATTATGTGGAGTTAGGTTGAGAGAGAGATGAATGAGGATGTTGGAAACATTGTGGTGATGTGGATGTTTTGGTTAATGTATGAAGCATCTTGAGTAGGTTTGAGACATTGAGGGAAAAATGAGTGAGAGACTCACTGGGGGAGTGCACATTATGTGAGATGTGGAGGAAGATGAGGATGAGGTGAAGAGGTATATGAATGAGGGTGGTGTAAGATGAAGGGAGGGTGACATGGTGGAAAACAAGGTGACGTGGAGGTGATTTGTTCTTGGCTGCACCCTGCAGGATTAGGCATGTGACTACTGATAGATAGATCATTGTTTCAAAGGTGAGCAAGTTCTCATATCACTAAGAACATCTCATGTCATTTCCCCAATCCTTTATTTTCATTACTTGGTTGAATATACTGTATATAGTATATCTTCTGAAATATTCATTTGACATTGAAAACAGAGTTTGTGGTTGAATTATCAAAAGACTGTCCATGAGTGTGATTTGTATAAGTTTATTATTGTAGTAAGTTCTGTCATGCAACCCATTTCCAGTTTTAGTCTACTATCATTCCCTTCAATTCAGTGAACATTCAAATTTTACTGCATTATTTACTCCACTGATGCATGATGTATCTAACCACATACAACAATTCTCCTCCTACAAACTGCTTTGCTCAAGAATTATCACAAGAAGACAGAGAATATGACATTTATTACACTTCTGATAGCTGTGTAACTAAAGGAGTCTGTTTTAGACTGGCAGTATGTTGTTTTTAGTTGGCTAATTTCTCAAGTCCGTTATGTATAGTTCACTGATTTCAGTCTTGCAGTACAGTATTGTACTGCGAACCTTGCATTAGCGGACAACTGTAACAAAGTTATCATGTTCACTATTTTGAGTATTTGTTGCATAGAGGAAATTGAAAGGTTGTCTACTAATTTTCTGAAGTTGATGTGGCATATTGGTAACAAGCAATGATGCATGGTGATTCAGTGAAAGACCACATACTAATCTGTACTGTATATTGCCTGACATTATATCTTGCTTTTCAGCCAGGATGATTTACACAAAAACATCGTCACTCATATCCTGACTCCTCTGCGGCCCATCATTCCATCCCAACCCACCTTGCTGCAGACATTCCTAAGCCCTGGCCCTTCGTGTTATCATTATTTGTCTCATCCTTGCTCAAAGAGTAGGAAAGCCAAGAAATATGTTTGTAACTATCCGAGGGGTGGTTGGGGTTTATTGCCCGTGTAATGCCACCCAGGGATGAGTGAGGCTGGTCACTCTCATCTTAAATGTCAGGACCAACTTGCCAAGCCCCAGGCTTCTATGCTTCTCATGGGGCAACACAGGATTAGGTGATGGATGGAAATATAATTTTTAGGAATGTTATAATCACTGCATTTAATAAATAGCAGTTATAAGCTTTGTGAGGGGACATTATCTCAGTATTCATTAAATTTATCAGCAGGATATAGTTTTCTGTTGTCAGCTTAATTTTTTGTATTCATCAGTACTGTTTTCTTGTTTTGTCTTAAGTTTACTTTGTACAGTATTCTTATGTGCTCACATGTTCTTAAGTAATTGTCAAGAGTTTAAAAACATATATATATATATACTGGCATTGTATGGGATTTTTGGATTAGTACATACCAGTTTTATGCAAAGTCAGGTCCTTTTTGTCTTATTTTTTTAACAAGATTGAATACTGAGTAGTTGGTACAAATTAAAATCAATTCATAACAGCAGTTTCTTTAGATTTAATGCCATATAAGTTGGAGATGTTCATTATTGTTTTTAATAGTGTTAACAAGAGCACTTTAATCTTGCACCCATGTCAGATTGTTTTGTAGAATGGAGATAATTAGACAAAACTTGGCTATGTTAATGAACACAAAAATGTGCACATGATTGCTCCTCAGGATGTCGTGTCAGGCAGATGTTCATTTTAGCTACTGTGTGTGTAGTCAGCAGTACTACCTATGGTTGTCTGACTTTATATCAAACTAATAAGGAGTTTTATGGTGGTGCAGTATTTGATTTTCTGTGAATACTGTGTATCAAGTAATTTTTGATTTAGTATAGCTCATTTTACTGTTTGTTGCTGTACTTCAGTATTTACGGTGAAAAAAAAAAAAACTTTCCTTGGGTTAGAGTAACTTTCCTTTTGAAGCATCTTAGACTCTTTAAATTTTTAATGGCTCTTATCTAAATGTTAAGAGTTGGTCTGTTGTTTGTCCTCCAACGTGACATATAAAGCAGTTCAGTACCACAATGCCAGATTAGGTGTTTCAGTCTCACACTTTAAATCACTGTACCTAGCCATTGGTCATGCAGTTAGATTTATCAGTTTTAATTTAAAAGTGCCCTCCTTTAATAAAAAGCAATAATTGTATACAGTTGTTACTATTAATCATTTAGTTCTTGAGGATAAAATGTTGAGTATAAAAGGTTTGCTTAGAATGACTAGATTATTAAAGCACTTTCTTGATACACACGTCACAATTAAATTAAATACACAATTCCAACATTTGAACAATTACAGATTCCTATAAGAAAAAAATGTTCTGACAGGTGTGTATTGATGTTCCAGTGGTTGTTGATGCACTGTACATGCTCAGCTCAGATATGAGTATAAGTACTGTACAGGAGTTGGACAAGTTGCCATCATCCTTGCTGCACTATTAACTTATAATCTTGTACTGTACTGTACTATATCAGTATTACAGACATATAGCACTTAGAGAGTATACAGCACAGGTGGTTTCATAAGTTTGTGTATGCAAATACTTCTTTACACATGACTTTAAACAACATTCCACACCCTTAGTTGATGTTGCTCATGGATGAGTTGTGTTACGGCTGGTTAAATTTTGGAAGGACCGCAGTGACCAAATGCTTCATATCCAGTAGTAAAATACACATCTCAGTATTCTCTGCAGGTCTTGTTTGAGGTGATATAATTTGTATGGTATACACTGTATACTACACATGCATCCTGTATGATGCAGGTATGTTCTTTCAAGTTTTATACAGTTTTTAAATGGGATTTGGTATTGGTTTTGTTGACAGTTGTGCATAAAACTGGCCCTGTAGTAAATTATAATCTGCTGTATATGTTGTATGTTACAGAAAAAAGATTTTTTTGGATTAATCATGCATGGTACAGTGTACATTATTTCACATTCTTGGCAGTTGATACCAGGGTGAATTTTATATTGTTTTACAAACAGGTGAATCATGTTAGGAAAGCGTATCAAACGTATGGAAACATAGTGGCCTGGTGGTGAACAGTTGAGAATTTTGCAGATTATGGTTGGAGTGAATTTGTGTTGCCAAGTTACAGTGCTAGACATTTATACAGATTTTGAGATGCTTCTTGGATGAAAGAGAAAACTAGGTCCAAGAGTTCTCAAAGTATAATTCTTGATTTACCCCATGCTTGTACCTGTATTTCATTGAAATTGATATTAGAAGAAGATAACTTAATTTTCTCAGTGAAAAACTATGGAACTCACAATTGTATAATTTTACATACTTACTGGAAAAGCAAAGGTAGTGCTGTATGCAAGTGGAGTAAATAGGATGATGATGGTAATAGTTGACAAGAGAGGACATGAATAGGCTACAGCACGCTCCAACCAACCGTCCCCGCTCACTGTGATGTGGCAGTAGTTTACCCTCATTGGCCCACATTACTTTCACTACCAGGCAGATTAGTTTATGCAAAATTTTTTAGTAATTGTGGATATGCTTCCCATGTAAAGATATGATTATACATTTGTACAAGTTGTATAATATTGTTTAATTACAGTACAGTATATAAACATGAAAACTATAACTATCTTAATATTTTTTCAACCCACTGTGGCAGGTCCTTTTATTAGCATACCTGAGTTACAATGTTGTTGAAAGGTTGATGTATAATGTAACAAATCCTTTATAATTATTCATTGCCTGTACCTTCCTTTACAAAACAGAGACAGAGCTTGGAAAGATTCTGTACCAGGACATAAGACAGTAGACAGATTGAAAAAATTTAGGAATAAATGTACTCCTTTGGAACAGATCACTAAGCCACCCCCCCCCCCCCTCATCTCCTCTTTCCTCCCATCAGCCTCACCATCACCTCCCACTTTTCCCCCCACCACACCATCCATCCATCATTCAGTCCTGTGTTGCTCCATGAGGAGCATAAAGCCTGGGCCTAGGCAAGTTGGTCCTGACATTTAAGATGAGAGTGACCCACCTCACTCATCCGTGAGTGGCATTACGTGAGCAGTAAACCCCAACCACCCCTTGGATATAAATCTTCACTGGCTCAATCCAATTGGAGCGCCAAAATTACCCACTAAACCACCAGGCGCTATGATTTGGTTATAAGGTTACCACCCAGCATAGTAAATGGTTTCCTGATGTACAGGACAGCATTTGGCTTGTCACTCAGTGTCATCACCCATAAGCAGAAGGAATAGGAAAGAATGAAGGAAAGAAAGACAAAAGAGGAAGTGTAAAGTCACCCATAGGCAGAAGGACGAGGAAAGAATGAAGTAAAGAAAGACAGAAGAAGAAGGAAGGAAAGATGGAAGGAGGAGAGGAAAGAGCAGATCCATGAGCAGCACTACATCGAGTGAGTGGATGGCGAGTGCTCCCACCACCCCTACTTTTCCCCCTCATCCATATTTTTCCCACCTTCACCATACATTTTCCTCATATCCCCCAACATTCTGCCTGACCCCCACTTTTTAGTCATCCCCCACTTACCCCTCCCTTACTTCACACTTTTCAGATGATTCCCCACTCCCAGCACTTTTCTTCCTCACCCACTCCGCACGTTTCCACCTTCACCCTTCTTTTCACCCCATCATCATCCCTGTGTTAACCAAATCAAAATTCTTTCTCTCATCATCCCTATGTTAACCAAATCAAAATTAATGTTCTCCCTCATCATCCCATTGTTAATTGTGTGTTCACTGGAAGAGGGGAAAGTGCCTCAGGAATGGAAGAGGGCAAATGTGGTACCAGTTTATAAGGGAGGAAACAAGGAAGAACTTAACTATAGACCAGTGTCCCTAACCAGCATGGCCACAATATTGTGTGAGAGGATCCTAAAAGATAGATGGATAAAATATCTGGAAGAGATCAATATTTTGACTGAAAGTCAGTTTGGAATCAGATGTGGAAGGTCATGTGTTTCCAACTTGTTGAGCTTTTACTCAAGAGCGGAGCGGTTGATGTGCTACAGGAGAGAGACGGTTGGGTGGATTGTGTATATTTAGATTTGGAGAAGGCCTTTGACAAGATACCCCATAAGAGACTAATGTGGAAATTAGAGCATACAGGAGGACTGAAGGGAAACCTCCTGGAATGGATGAGAGACTTATTGAGAGACAGACAAATGAGGACAGTAATAAAGGACAGGACATCTGTATGGAGGGAAGTAACAAGTGGTGTCCCACAGGGCACGGTGTTGGCGCCAGTAATGTTCCTGATTTACGTAAATGATATGGTAGATGGAGTAAACAGTTATGCAAGTCTGTTTGCTGATGATGCAAAGATCTTGACAAAGGTAAAGGTTGAAGAGGACTGTAAAATGCTGCAGGAGGATCAGGATAGGATACATGATAGGAGCCAGATGTGGGAAATGAAATTCAACGCAAAAAAATGTAAAGTATTGGAAACGGGTAAAAGTACCAAGAGGCCATCATTGAATTATTTGATGGGTAATGAACCAATTAAAAAGGCAAGAGACGAGAAAGATTTGGGAGTGCTGGGTCAGGATAGTTTGTCACCTGAAAAACATAAGTTAGTTAGAGAAATAAACTCTTGACCAACGTAAGAGTAGCATTTCATTACATGAATGAAGAGATGAAAAAATTGATAGTGGCCATGATCCGCCCCAGGTTTGAATATGCAGCAGTAGTGTGGTGCCCACACAAAAAGAAAGATATAAACAAGATTGAGAGAATACAAAGAACAGCAACCAAGATGGTCCCCAGTCTGGCAGATCTGTCAGTGTGAGAGGCTGGATCTGCCTTCCTTAGAAGAAAGAAAGAGGGGCGACATGATTGCAGTGTTCAGGGCCAAGGTGGGCGTAGATAAAACGGACAGAAAATATCTGTTTGTATGGGATGAGAGAGTAAGAAGAGGACACAGAATGAAACTAGAGAAGCCAAGCTGCTTGAAGGACATCAAGAAATATAGCTTTCCTTATAGATGCATAGACCTGTGGAATAGCATGGACAAAGAGATCATCCAGTCTAAAAACAAACGAGTTTAAGGCAAAATTTGACTTATTGAGAAACAGACGGGACCCCACGAGCGTAGCTCATTTCCTGTATATCACAACCGGGTAAATACAATTAGGTAAACACACACACACACACACACACACCCCAACCAACCCCCACGCACCCTCCCAACACAAATAAATCAATGCAAGACGGGACTCTTGCTCACCGCCCCGCACGCGCGGCAATGATGTCCGAACCATCGTAAACTGACTCCTGCACTCCATAAACTTCGTCATAGAGTCCGATCGGATCAACATTGGCTTCTTCACTTCGAGGTCGACGTCAACTATCCGCTGATCGGGATTGAAGTGAAGTTTGAGGGACGATTTGCGCTGCGATGTTTCGTGTATAGCGCGGATAAATGCTTCTATCCAAGCTTCCTCCTCCTCTATCGTTCTGTGGAGGAGGAAGATGATGGGGAGGAGGAAGAGGATGATGATGGTGATGAATATGAGGAGGAGGAGGAAGAAAAAGTGACGGGGGAAGAAGATGAAGAAAAAGATTAGGCTACTGTAAATCCTTCACCTTTATCATTCTTTTTCTGTGCCTGTCCTCTTTTCCTATTTCTCCCCATCATCCACTCACTTGATGTAGTGCTGCCTACTTCTTCCTTCACCTTTATCATTCTTTTTCTGTCTGTCCTCTTCCTATTTCTCACCATCATCCACTTATTTGATGTAGTGATGCCTACTTCTTCCTTCACCTTTATTTTTTCTGTGTTTGACCTCTTCCTATTTCTCACCATTCTCCACTCAATGTAGTGCTGCCTACTTCCTTCACCTTTGTCATTCTTTTTCGTGCCTGCCCTCTCCCTATTTCTCACCATTATCCACTCACTTTCTGTAGTGCTGCCTACCTCCTTCACTTATAATTTTCTCTGTCTGCCCCCTTCCTATTTCTCCCATCCTTCCGGTCACTTAACTTTCCTCTTCAGGTGGCTTTACGTTGAGTTACAAGCCTAATGACTTCATGTAAGCCAGGAAACCATTTACAACACTGGTTGGTAAGCATACAACCAACTCTTGTTCCCTATGCTTCAACAAGTGAGTTGGCGGAGGGGTAGTGCCCCTCCCTGTAAAAGAATTAACTCGGCCACTATATAGCTACTGGCTATATATGCTGTTTTGTTTGCATTTCGTGCTAAAGTCACCTCTCCATCTTTAATGGCTAATTGTATCAATAATTTTACATTCGAATACGTTGCTAGTCACATAAGTTAAGTAAATCATGTACAGCCAGGGTAGTCTTGTTCTGACAGCTACGTCAAAGAAGACACTATAAGGGAGAAATTTAGGCTAAGTTAGTAATCTCGTGGCAAGTTTCATGTTGGTTCTGATTTTAGGAACCCGGACAGGCCTTATGTAGGGGACAGACAATGTGCCTGATATTTAACGCTCCAGTCTTTTTCAGTTCCCTCAATGGCTGCTTATTCTTTGATATAGCCTTTGACATTAATGCAATATTTCTGTAAAGTTAACGTATTCGGCATTTGTTAAAAATTTTCCCTACGCATTAGCCCTTCATTTTACTGAAACTTAATGACAAGCATGTTGAAGAGACTAAGTGTTATTACAGAAGTAACAATATTGTCAGAAATTGTCTTGTCATTTCAGCCCCATAATTTTATTTGGGAAAAGTTTGAAGGAACAACAATTCACAGGAGTAAATTAAATTTATTGGCCACAATCCCATTAAGTTTAGCCATATTCACATTGGACACTTAAGATGACGTACCAAGTGACATACGAAAGATGTACAATAACACTCCCACGTGCTCTACTGCTCGTTCCCTCGTCATGTCATCACCTTTGGCTCTATTTTATGTCGAAGTAGACACTGGCTTTTCACTCTTCTGTGGCTCCCAGACCTCTTAGTACCTTTCCCTGTGTTACTAGGTGCTTCATGGAGTGTTTAAACATTCCTTTCTCAGAAGTCGAAGGGTAGTTCACAATACTCGTCCTTTGAAGAGATCTTGTTTTTTTTGATGAAGTTAAACAGTTTCATCCATCGATACTTTGTGCCATCAAGGATTTCAGTTTTGCCTTATTTGCCTTCCCGAGGAGTCTTGTCCACGTATTTTCTTTCTATGGAGTTTACCAACTTTTAGTTTGTTTTTGTTCCCGTCGAGCGGAGTTCAGTCGTCCTTATGCGAGGCCATATATGCTGGAACAAGAACAGGCAGGACTGGTGACGAGAGCCTGTGTTTTGGGCGAGATCCTGCGTTTAGGAGGAAAGCCTGCGTTTTGGATGACAGGACACGGCTCGTGATGTAGCAGATATCGTTAACCATTGCCAAGCTTTAGTTATCTCCCATCCACATAATAGAGATGAAATCATTGAACACTAGGCGATTAGTTATCGATCATCCATATAGTGAAGGAAACCATCGAGCTCTCAAGGATTAGTTCTCATTCACGTAGTAGACATGAATCGCTGTGACCTCATGGACGACCAGGAACATTGTCTAGTAGTTACACCATACCATATCACACCTGGGAAATAAAGAGTAATTTATAGTGTTAATTGAAAAACATCCTCGAAACACCTGCCCAATATTGTAAAATCAAGTTAAAATACATTATCTTAACTTGAATGTTATAGTTACTCTAAAAACTAAAACAAAACCAAGACTTACGACTAATATACCTCAAAAACCAAGTACAATATGCATACAGTAATTTTATATCCACACATTATCATTATATATATACACAAAGTTGTACACTTACCTTACATAAAAAATTCTTCATCAATGTTATTCTTTCAGTCTTTGGAGTTAGACTCACCCTTCACTGTTCTGTCACCCCTCACATCACCTCGGTTCCAGATTTCCAGCCAATCATTTCCAAGTTCCAGTTCCAGGCTTCGAATCTTGCTCAGTCGTGTTCAGTGTACCATTCAGTTTCGAATCATGGCCAGACATATTCAAAAGTGTTATTCAGAGCATCAAGTCTAAGCCCCCCCCCCCACACGATCAATATTAATGGTCAATATCAATGTTATTGATCGTGTATGGGTTATAGTGAAGGATTGTTCAGTATATTGACAACATCAAGATTAGTTTGATTTTCTGTCAATATATTGAGGATGTTTATGGCCACCTGGGTTTTTACAATTATTGCTGTCAATATTATTGATCGTGTGTGGGGGCCTTAAGCCAGTCATTTTTATAGAAGTTCAAAGCATGGAATCGTAGTCAGTTATGTTTAAAAATGCCATTCAAAGCTTCAAATCTAAGCGAATAATTTTGATGGGTGAAGTTCAAAGCCTCGAGTCACAGTCAGCCATTTTCAAACGCGTGATTTAAATATTTTTTCGAGTCGGGGATTCGAGAGATGGTTCGTAATCGGAATGTTCTGGATCCTACATTTTTCGCACAAGGGCGAATCCAGAATTTTCGAACTGGGGGGAATAGATAGATTGATAGGTAGACAGACTGATAGGTAGGTAGGTAAAAGAAATAAACAGATTGGTAGATATAGACAGACAAATAGGCAGATAGATATATAGATACAGACAGACAAAAGATAAATAGGTAGGTTAACAGATAAACATAGGTAGATGTACACAGACAAATAAACGGGTAGATAGATGGATAAATACATAAATTAACCCCTTCATTCCGATGATGCATTTAAATTTGTGCTTGCTTTTGCCACGATTTTTTTATCCATAGCACTACTTCGTGACTAGCATCAATTACCATACTCCTTTCACCATAACTTGGCCTAATTTTCGACCGTTTGCATTGACAGTAAGGCAATACTACGACTCTACATTCTTTAAATACCACTTCTTTGGGATTAGCATCATTTACTGCTGCTGATCTACATTAAGCATGAAAACAGGGATAGATGGCAGTTTTAGGACTAATTGTTATCATTATTATTATTATTATAATTGTTATCCTCCTCCTCTTCCTTATCATCATCATCATTGTCCTCCTCCTCCTCATCATCATCATCATTATTATCCTCCTCCTCATCATCGTCGTCGTAATCACATTATCATCTTCCTCCACCTCGTTTTATTATTATTATTATTATTATTATTATTGTTGATCATGAACCCCGTGGACTGCAGTTGCCATTTTGCAGTCCACCATCCTCCTTTCGGGGCCTAGGGGGGATAAGGAGGGATTTTGGGGACATTTTACTAACCAGGCAGAGGAACCAACCAGTTATATAATTGCCACCAGCCAAAATTTTCGATAGTAGCACCAGGAAAATACAAATGAACTCGAAATGAAGCGGTTTCGTAGGCAAATTACCCTGACAAAGCCATTAATTAATTCTCTTTACAATGAGGACACATTTTCCTTCTATTTCTTCAGTTTTCAGAGGATTTATTTCAGCCTATAACCTTTTTGCGGACATTTTCATACATCAGTTGTTTGGAGCAAGTATTGTTAGATTTTAGCTAGTTTAACGATGTCTGCTAATATGACGTTTTTGGCAGGTGGTTGGTGTGGCTCAGGTGGTCCTCTTGCCGGAATTTTACTTATTTCCCCCAATTTTCAGTTCTTTCATAAAATTTCTTAATAAACCTCTTGGAATTTCCTTGCGAGATCATGCTTGATTATAATGTAGCATCCTGAGTTGTCGATTAGCGGCTTCCGCTGACATGGCTTTGCCAACTGGCAGGTGGCGGGCGGTCGGTCATATTACTGGAATTTTACCCCATTTTACCAAGTCCTGGCGATAATGTAACGATTTTAAATATACTCTATCGATTTTCTAGTGAGATTGTATGTGGTTGTAATGGGATAATAGCATATTTATACTTGCGTTTCTAGATTTGAGAACAAGTTAGCCATTTTGATTAGTAGCGCTGTATTGGTGACGTCATCTCCCGGAGTGGTGGCTGGTGGCGGCTGGAGGGTCGGGCTTGGTTGCTCATTTTTATCCTTCACATCGTACTGTTAAGGTGCCTTCCGGTTCAGTTTTTGAACCCGATCTTCGACCTACATGACCCATGGAAGAGGCTGAGGTAAGCAAATGTGGGTTTTCTGACAAATAAGTGTGAATTAGGCAGTGGGAAATTACGTTTTTTGTTTAGTTTGAATTTTGATTTTTGGCCAACATGCCAGGGATATATTTACGGCTTCTACATTTCCTCCATAGCATTTATTTTTTACCTAATCGACTAACTGAAAATTCTGTCAGAAAAAGGAGTAAGTTTGTGTTCACATTTTAAGCATTTTTCAGCCTTGCTTCTCCATTACAAAGCTTAAGGGAAATATCTTTTTAGATATTTTTTTCCCAATTTCAGGTAATATTTTCATAGACCAAAAATAATGGCCGATTTAAATTGTATTTTACGTTGGTGCATGTGCTTCATTCCCTAATTTCATTTCATTTGTGGCTTTTTGTATTTACTATATTTAGTTTTTCATCCGTTTATATGTAAGATGTGGTTAGGTTGATTTTTGTCAACCTAACCACATTAGTCCATAAATTTTAGTTATCAATGCAGGTATTATTAGGTAAGATCGAGTTAGGTTGATTTATGCCATCAGGAAAGTTTGGAAAATTTCAGTACAGTATTGTCAAGCTAACCACACACCATCCATCAAGTTTTACGTCATTGCAGGTATTTATGGGTAAGATTGGATTAGGTTGATTTTATGCCAACATGAAAGTTTGTAAAATTTCGGTACATTTTCAGCCAAACCACACAGTATCCATCAGTTTGTACGATCATGAATGCAGGTATTTATGGGCAAGATGGAGTTGGTTAATTTTAAAAGTTTGTAAAATTTTGATACAGTATTCCCTAACCCCACAACTGTATATCCATCAAATTTTATTATCAGTGCAGGTATTTGTACGAAAGATGAAGTTAGGTTGATTTTATACCAGCATGAAAGTTTGTAAAGTTTTAGTACATTCAGCCTAACCACACACTATATCCTTTAATTTTTTATCAATGCAGGTATTAGGTAAGATGGAGTTAGGTTAATTTTATGCTAACATGTTTTTGTTTTTCTTGGATTGAAGTGTATTTTCTATGGGAGATGCACTGAAATGGCACTCAGAATGAAAAGTGAAAATCCATCAATTTTTAATAGAATGGAGGGATGGAAAGGTATGAGAGGATGAGCTGGGGGAATGGTAGTGAAATGGCAGGGGACAGGGCAGCATGAAGGGGATTGTGTTTGTGGCCACTTCTTACATGTGTGAGCTGGGGGCAGGGTAGCGAAATACGTTGGGGGAGAGGGCAACATGGAGGTGCTTTGTTTGTGGCCACCCTTTATGAGATTAAGGCATCTGGCAATAGATAGAATTTGTGGATATCTGTATGCATATTAACTACAAACTAAATATGATCAGGGGCATTTAAGAGCACAATATTTAATAAACTTAACCCTATCTATGAATTTTTCTATATATAGCCAGACTCCCTAATTCCGCAAAGGCTGGCCACAGACAAAATGCCTTCAAGTCTCTCTGAATTTTTACTCGTGGTATTTATAGGTTAGGGAGTGAAAACGGTAGTTAAAATTAGAATGAGAAGTCGCCAAAATTTTGGTACAGGCAAAAACAGTGAGGTCTATCCAGTTTTTTTTTTTTTTAACAATTGACACTTCTGACATTCTTGTCGCAGATTTTACAAAGACAACCCAGTCTAGCCTTCAGGAGTAAAATAAATATAATTTCCTACCGCCATGGGAGAAACATCTCAGAATGCCAAAAATGCCGAAAGAAATGGATCAATTTCTCGTAATTCTGGTATTGGCTGAAACTATAATGGAAACTAAAAGTCCACTGCAAAAGTAAGGTTATAGAATTGTAAGTTTTTTAAATTGTTTATGGAGGAGAAACTGCATATTTTACATGCTCTAATTTAGGCGCATTTATGTTTTCCCAGTTTATGTAAAGTCCTATACTTTTTCATATTTACCATCCAAGTTTGGCCAGAGTAAGATGAGAAGCCCACATTTAGCAATACTTTTTCATATTTACCATCCAAGTTTGGCCAGAGTAAGATGAGAAGCCCATATTTAGCAATACTTTTTCATATTTACCAACCAAGTTTGGCCAGAGTAAGATAAGCCCACATTTAGCAGTCAGGTTCTGCCAGATTATAAAGACATCAGGTCCATTTAATTTTTGCCAGAATAAGATGAAATTTGTCCCATTTTCCATCACTTGTCAGAATCGAGCCCCATTTCCTTTCACTTTTAAAATACAAAAGTTGAACCCCATTTCCCATGTCAGTTTTGTCAGAACATGAACATTAAAACCTACAATATTATAGTCGAGTTAGGTTTTTGTAGCCTGGAAATAGATACCGGGGGGGTTTATGTAGGTCTCGTACTTTTAAATCCGTGGGTTTGTGTGGTTCAGAGGGGCAGATGAGATAGGCATAGTGTTTTAATAATGTGGCCAGGCAGCAAAAAGTTGTTAGACAGCAGGGCATTACTGATTTGCATATAATAGGTTAGTATTGTATCAGCAAGAAATACAGTGCTTACCATTACTGTACTGATCTTGCTTACAATATCAAGGTTAGTATTGTAGCAGCATGAAATTGACAGCACTTACCATTACTGATCTTCCTTCAGATATATACCAAGGTTAGGATTGTAACATTTTCAGTTAGATCAAGCCTAGGCAGCTAGAAATGGTGAGGGACAGTTTGCCAATAATACGGAGTTTAGGACTACGATGTTTTTTCAGTTAGGTTAGATCCCATTACTCATGCCTTGTATAAATGTGGCAAGAGTGTATGGAAAAGTAATGGTCACTCAGTATTTTTTTAAGTTCTTGCCTTTATAATTGTTGCATTTCTCAATATTAGGATAGGCTGTGTCCATCTTGAGCCATAGACTACCAAAAATAATCGGGACCAAATCATTTCTAATATTACTACATAAACTAATGCTACTTTTCATATTTGATTATGATAAAGGTTTACATAACTGGTTCAGTGTAGATTTGTTGGGTCAAGGGCCACTTAGCCTAAAATCTTACACTTCCCTTTTTAAGTTTGCCCTTTTCACCCCCAGTAGTACCATGCTTTCCATTAGGGGTAGTATCTTTGCTGCTCAGTTCAAGTAATTTCAGTATTTGTCAATGTATCCTTGCCAGACATTCAAAATCAAAAGCTTGAGTATGTTATTACTCAGTGTTGCATGCTGCATTCTTTGTTGCACTTGCACTGTCAGTTTTTGGTGGGCATTGGTGGTGCAGTGGCCTGGCATATATGAAATGGAATGAGGGTGAGTCACGGCAAATGTAAATACTGGGCAGCATATTAACTCGAATGTCTGTTGGCTCGTGGGAAACATTGTACACAGTTATCGTATTAGGGAATTTCACCGTTATTGCAAAACTGGGTAGACTTTTAGTACGTTCTTCTGTTGACATATTACAAAACTTGACAGGCTGATAGTGGAAATTATTTTTATATCCATAGCCAGACTCCTAAATCTGGTAAGGGGCGGCCACACACAAATCCATGTCGTCCTGTCCTTTGCTGTTTTGCTGCCGTTCCTCCATCCCACTTCCCCCTCTCGTATTTTTTAATTAAGCACTTTCATTCAGACTCGCCCAATTTTATTTTACTGCATTCATGATTGGTGTTCAAGATTTTTTATTTTCCCCATTAATATTTTGAATCTTGACTCTTACCTGCTGGGTTTGCTTTCAGGATTGACAGACAAGATTGGAGAGAAAGCAGAGTGGAAGAGAGTCCTTGAGTGGAAGCCAGAGTGGAATAGAAGGAACATGAACGGATAGGAATGGAACAGCCTCAAAAGGAACAAAGCTCTTTAAAATGAAGACAGGATTGAGGACAGAAGGCAGTCTATGGCATCAGCAAGACATCAAAAAATTCCTGGTAAGAATTTGAATGTTGCATCACTTATTCTTCTTTGCATACCAGTCAGTTTAGCTTGTAATTGCTAAGAAATTTGCCTCTTTGGTGATAGGTCAGTTTAGCCTCATTTGTGACATCTTTTAAGTTTATTCCTACTGCTTCCATACAATTTTGATTTAGGAAAGGCCATAGTTATTTCACGTTAACTTGGCTCTATAATTTTCACCTGAAGATTGCTCTACAGTTTTCATCTTGGCTCTGTCTGTAATCCTTTTGCCTTAACTTGGCCCAGTCTGTAGTTTTCACCATAACGACTCTATAATTGTAAGCATAACTTAGCTCTGTCAGTCTCACCTTAACTTGGCCCAGATTTCTTTAGCAGCTTATTTCACGTTAACTCATAAATACAGTACAGTGTTAAGGCTCTACGTCCTTCCCATAGCACCTTTTCATGGGAGTCATATGTTGGTGTTATGACCTATTGTTGCAACTCTGCTTTAAGATAGGCTTCATGTGCATTGATCATCCAGACCTCCTTTCCCCCAAAGCCGAAGGGCCATGTGTCCATTCACTCACCATTCAAGCCCCAGAACCCTGTTTCTATTTGATACACCTAAAAACATTCGCCACACTGTAGCTTCACATAAACGTATCAGATGGTGTGCATTGATACTGAACAGAAACAGCCCATTTTTACTGCTGAGCTTAAATTCTCAAAATGTAGAAATTGTGAACCAGGTCAAGGTGAAAGTTTTAGGTCGGATGTTGGGATTTACTTCCATTTATCGTATCAGCTTTAACCCCTTTAGTGCATTTGTTTAAAGATTGTATGCATAACCCCTTCGATACCAGCCATCTTTCCTAAGCTGCATGAAATAGTCTGGAGATAGGAAGAAAAGTATATCTGAATGAAGAGGGTAATTGTTTTTATCCCCTCTAATTAGGCGACGTGTTTTGTTGGCTTATCCTTATTGCCTCCAGATGATTTTATTCAGTTTAAGAAAGGCCTGGTACAGGTATACCTTGATATATGATACCTCTAGATGCAATACCCTGGTTTAACGATGGGGGTAGAAATACCACCATACCCTACCTATCGATGGGCTTACCCCGGACTAACGATGAGTTTTCATTTTTTTTTTATCAATATTGATGTTTTGGAGGAAGTATTTGTTACAAGGAGGGTAGAAAAGTTACAAGAGGATGGAATAAAGGCCGAATATAGAAGGGAAGTGGAGGAACGATTGGGTAAATATAGATTGGAGCAGATGGGGGACGTGGAGGGTGTGTGCAAGGTATTGACAGAAGAAATCTGTGCAGCATGTGAGGTGGTGTGTGGGGTGAAGAGGAGACGAAAGGGGGTTCAGGGAACAGCATGGTGGACCGAAGAGGTGAGAGAGGCTGTGGCACAAAAGAAGAAAGCATATAATGAGTGGATGAGAAACAGGGGCAACGAAGAAGCCGAGAGACGGACGAGAGAGTTATATGTAGTGAGGAGGAGAGAGGTGAAAAGATTAGTAAGAGAGAGTAAGAAGAGAGTGGATGAGGAATTTGGAAGGAATTTGAGTGCAAAGTGGAGGGAATGTAAGAAAATGTTCTGGAAGGAGGTAAAGAGAGCTAGACAGGGTGCCAACAAAGTCAGTGGGGGTGTGAAACATAAAAATGGTAGATTACTAGTGGAGAAGGGAGAAAAAGTAAACAGATGGAGAGAACACTTTAATGAACTGTTGAACAGAGAGAATGAAAGTAATGCAAGTATAAGTGGCTGGGGAATGGCAGGGAGAAGGAGGGTTGTGAGAAGAGAGGTATAAATCACCAGGATGGAAGTGGTGGAAGCAATGAAGAAAGTTAGAATGGGGAAAGCCCCAGGAATTGATGGAGTGTGTGGTGAAATGCTGAAGCATGGGGGAGAGAGAGTAATAGAATGGATGTGGAAGGTGTGCAGATTGGCTTGGGAGGAGGGTAGAGTCCCGGAGGATTGGAAGTCAGGTATAATTGTTCCTCTGTACAAAGGAGAAGGGGAAAAAGCAGTGTGGCAATCATAAGGGCATTTGCCTTCTCAGTGTAATAGGAAAAATATATGGTAGGATACTTATTGACAGAGTTAGGGAAATTACTGAGGAATTAGTTGAAGAACAAGGAAGTTTTAGGAAGGGAAGAGGTTGTGTAGACCAGATATTCATTCTTAGATCCTTAGTGGAAAAGTTTCTAGAGAAGGGCAAGAACTTGTATGCAGCCTTCATGGATCTAGAGAAGGCATATGACAGGGTGGATAGACAAGGTTTGTGGAAGGTATTAAGAATATATGGAGTGGATGGGAAGTTGTTGAAGGCAGTGAAGAGTATGTATGAGGGTGCTAAGGCTGCAGTGCGTGTGGATGGCAAACAGAGTGAATCTTTCCATTTGAAGGTTGGATTGAAACAAGGATGTGTCATGTCTCCATGGTTGTTCAATCTGTATATGGATGGGGTTATAAAAGAGATACAAGGTCGGGCAGTGGATGTTGGAGTGGCCCTAGTGAGAGAGGGCAGTGTGTGGAAACTCCCTGTACTGTTGTTTGCAGATGATACTGTGTTGTTGAGCGAAGACGAAGGGGAGCTGCAAGGCTTGGTAGATTATTTTGGGAGAGTGCGTAAGAAACGGAATCTAAAGGTGAATGTGGGGAAGAATAAAGTGATGGTCTTCGAGAGAAGTGAAGCCAGTGAGTGTACAGTGAGATTGGATGGGAAGGAAATGGAGAATGTGAGTGAATTTAAGTATTTGGGCAGTGTGATGAGTAAGGATGGTAGTCTGGAGGGTGAAGTGCTCGAAAGGGTACAGCAGGGAAGGAAGGTTGCTGGTTCGTTGAAAGCAGTGATAAGAAACGGAGGTGAGTATGGAAGTGAAAAAGTTGTTACATGACCGTATTGTGATACCAACTCTGACATATGGAAGTGAAGCTTGGACCCTGTTGGAATGACAGAAGTCAAGAGTGAGAGCAGTGGAAATGAGTTATGTGAGAGGAGCATGTGGAGTCACATGGAGAGACAGACTAACAAATGAGGAAGTGAAGGAGCATTGTGGTGTGGTTGAGGACGTAATTGGAAGCGTTAGGAGAAACACGTTAAGGTGGTTTGGGCATGTGGAGAGGATGGAGAGTGAAAGATTGATGGTGACGACTCAGAGCTGCCTGGAACCACTGTCTGACTCACTCCTTCATTTCTGTAACATTCGCGGCCTTTCCTCTAACTTTCACGCTGTCGAGCACCACCTCTTCTCCTCTAAACCTCACCATCTCTTTCTCACTGAGACTCGGCTGTCTGAGGCAACTGACAGCAAACCCTTTTCTGTATCCTCCTACTTTCTCTATTCTCGTTTCAAAGCCAAAGGTAGATGTTGCATATATGTACGCAACGATCTATCTTGCTCTCGTGTTCCTGAACTTGATTCTTCTGAATTCTCTACTCTCTGGCTTCGGCTTTCCTGTCATTCTCTGAATTCTCTACTCTCTGGCTTCGGCTTTCCTGTCATTCTCTGACTAAATATATCTGTGCTGTTTACTAATCTCCTAATTCTACTGACTATCAAAAATTCTTTGACTATCTTACTTCTACGATGGAACACATTCTATCCATTTCTTCTTTCTCTGAAATCTCCATTCTAGGAGATTTCAGTGTTCACCACCACCTTTGGCTCTCCTCTCCTTTCACTGATCCACCTGGTGAACAAGCCTACATCTTTTCTATCCTTAATGACCTAGAGCAGCTTGTACAGCACCCTACCTGTATCCCTGACTGCCTTGGAGAGAGTTCCAACATACTTGACCTTTTCCTAACAACTAATCCTTCTGCTTACACTGTTCATCTTTTCTCTCCGTTGGGCTCCTCTGATCATAATCTTATTACCTTATCATGTCCAATCGCTCCAGTACGGCCTGTGGACCCTCCAAAGAAACGCCGCCTGTGGCACTTTGGAGCTGTAGATTGGGAGGCCCTCAGGCAGTACTTTGATTTTCCATGGAATGATTATTGCTTCCTTGGCCGGGAGCCATCTGAGTGTGCCTTGTGCGTTACGGAGGTTATTCTCTCGGGCATGGAAGCATACATTCCTTTCTCATATCCTCTGACTAATGCAAGAAAGCCTTGGTTTAATCACGCTTGTTCTAATGCTGTCCGCAACAAGGAGAGGGCCTATAAGAGGTACTGGAGCCAACTCACCCCTGAATCACACCTTTTATATATTTCTGCCCGGAATCGTTCTAAGTTTGTTCTTCGCTCTGCTAAAAACAATTTCATCTGTGCTAAATGTTCCCAACTCTCCAACTCGAATTCTTCTCGCTCCTTCTGGCACCTTGCCAAAAACCTTTCTAACAACTTTACCTCATCATCCTTCCCTCTTTTCTACTCTGATGGCTCTGTAGCTATTTCTTCTTCTGATAAAGCAGATTTCTTTGCTCAGACTTTCTCCTCCAATTCCACCTTAGAGGATTCCGGTGCAATTCCTCCAACACTTCCCCCCTCTTACTTCCTCTTGACTGACATCAAAATTTCTTCAGCTGATGTGTTTTCTGCCATCACTGGCCTCAATACTAAAAAGGCATATGGTCCTGATGGAGTCCCTCCTGTTGTCCTCAAAAACTGTTCTGTGCTTACACCCTGCCTAGGTAAACTCTTTCACCCTTTGTCTCTCAATATGTACCTTTCCTTCTTGCTGGAAGTTTGCTCTCATTCAGCCAGTCCCAAAGAAGGGTGACCATTCCCAACCCTCTAACTATCGTCCAATTGCTTTAACATCCTGTGTCTCAAAAGTTTTCGAGTCGATTCTTAACAGGAAAATTTTAACACATCTTTCCTGTCACAATCTTCTTTCTGATCGTCAGTATGGGTTCCGTCAGGGATGCTCCACTGGCGATCTTCTCACCTACCTTTCAGACTCTTGGTCATCCTCCTTTCGGAACTTTGGCGAAAGCTTTGTCATTGCACTAGACATCTCAAAGGCTTTCGATCGAGTCTGGCATAAATCTTTAATTTCCAAACTGCCCTCCTACGGTTTCTATCCTTCTATCTGTGCCTTCATCTCTAGCTTCCTTTCTGGTCTTTTTATAGCCGCTGTTGTAGACGGCCATCGTTCCTCTCCTAGACCTATCAACAGTGGTGTTCCTCAGGGCTCTGTCCTATCACCTACTCTCTTCCTTTTATTCATCAATGACCTAAGCTGTACATCTAACTCTATCCACTCATATGCTGATGATTCCACCCTTCACCTTTCCATTCGGTTCCTGCAACGTCCATCTCAGCAGTTACTTCAACAAAAAAGGGATGAGGCTATGGCACACCTAATGTCTGACTTGGCTCGTATCTCTGATTGGGGTAAAAATAATCTTATTTTTAATGCATCAAAAACTCAGTTCTTACACTTATCCCGACAAAATCTTCCTCAGGATTACCCACTAATGTTTAATAATGAACATTTATGTCCTGCATCATCCTTGAACATGCTTGGGGTTTCATTCTCTCGGGATTTGTCTTGGAAAGAACATATTACATCTCTTGTGAAATCTGCTTCCAAGAGATTAGGTGTGCTACGCCGATTCCGAACTTTCTTTACCCCTGCACAGTTGTTGACCTTGTACACGGGTTTTATTCGCCTGTGTATGGAGTACAACTCTCATGTGTGGGGAGGCTTCCCACATGCAGCTCTTCTCAAATAGGGTGGAGTCAAAGGCTTTTCGTCTCATTAACTCTCCTCCTCTTACTGATTCCCTTCAACCTTTGTCTCTTCACCGCACTGTTGCATCTTTCTCTCTCTTCTGTCGCTACTTCAATGGTCACTGTTCCTCTGAACTGTCTGCTTGCATCCCTCCACCTCTACGACGGGCACATAGTACCCGTCTTGCAACAAACTCTCATCCCTTTTCTGTCCAACTCTCTAATGCAAGAGTTAACCATTACTCCCAGTCCTTCATTTATGCAACTGGTCAACTCTGGAACTGTCTTCCTCTGGCTGTATTTCCTACTTCCTATGATCTCCAGTCTTTCAAATGCAGTGTGTCCAGGCATCTCGAATTGAACGGATCTTGAATTTGGCTCTCTTTTGTATTGTTTTTGCTTTTTTTTTGAAGGAACAGTTATTTATGCAGGCCTGTGGCCTTTGGTTCCTTCTTCCTTGCATATAAAAAAAAAAAAAGAGTGAGAGGGAGGGGGCGAGAGGGAGGGGGCGCGGAGGATGAGATGGAGGGATGGAGTGGAGAGGTATATGGGAGAGGGGGGTGAGAGTTGGGAGTGTGGTAGTGAAATGGCAGGGGACAGAGTGACATGGAGGCGATTTGTTTGTGGCCACCCCGTTCGGGATTGAGGCGTCTGGTAATAGATAGATGTTTTGGACTAAAATTGTTTTTAGGTTGATTTACAAACTGTATTTAGACTTAGGTTAATGTGTTTTAGCCATAGTTGGGGTAAACATTGTCATTTTGGGGTACAGTTTACTAAGCTTGGTATTTTCCAAATATATTTGACGATTTTTAGATTTTATTTGTTGGTTTTAGTGAGTTATTTACAGGTTAGGTTAGCTTCCCTAACAGCTGTAAGGCCATTTACAATGGCTTTAAACTTGTTTTTGGACTCATGTGGGTGGGTTTGGACTTGGTTGGGGGGAAACCCATGGCTCAGAAATGCATCCCTATACTGTTAAATCTATCCTGATATACTAATACCCTGCCTAATGATGGGTTTTTACCTAACCAATTGCATAGTTAAACTGGAGTATACGTGTATTGAAGGGTTTAAACAAACTGGAAATTAGTGGCAGGACCCTAATTTTGTAAAGCAGTTTATCAAATGACTGGTGGTTTGATCAGCCTTCATCCCTTACTACAAAATGCAGTCAGTAGCAAAATATACTTGAAGAATATAATAATAGGGTTGACATTCCATTTTGGTTTCGGGTTTAACCATATGTCATACAGTTTGTAAAGGTCCAGCATGCTTGCATAAGTCTGCCTTTGACATGTAATTGCAGTTCTTCATGCTGCTTGATATCTGCCTGCCTCCCTATTCAGTCCTTTATTCCTGTGGCAACACTGACATTGTTCCATGTCTTTTTCAGTCTGCCTTTACCTCTGCCTCTGACACAGTTCACTCCCTGTGCACCCAATTGTGGTTTAATGTGTGGACTGAGGATAGACCCATGTTCCTATACTCCAAATGGGTTAGGCTTCACTTGCCCATGCCATAATTGGTTTGAACATATAACTCCATGTATTAATTGGTTAGCGAAGCCCCCTAACACCTATTCCTGTCATATTGCTTACTGTTCCGAGTGCTACATAATTCATTATTGCCAGACTTTGCATAGGTAACATACAAAAAGTTAGTGTGGAAGAGTATATATGTGAGATATGTGCTGGAAGAAGTTCAGAGAGCTATTGCCTCTCCTGACATTGAGAGGGCTCTCGCCATGTGCTAAGGGATCTTTGTATGTGGCTTGTGTTAGGAGTGTGATGCTATATGGTAGTGAGACCTGGGCAGTAAAGGAAGAGGATATTTGCAGGCTCAAACGTACAGAAATGACAATGATTAGGTGGATGTGCAGTGTGACCCTGAGTGCAAGGCCTGGGTGGAGCTACGTGTACAATGGAAGAGTTGAGGGGTAGGATGGGACTGGAGTGTATTGGTGTTGTGATGAGAGGTAGACTGAGATGGTTTGGGCATGGATGCAGAAAGTGAAAAGTGTGAACGTTGGGGTTAGGTTGCAAGAGGTAGACCGAAAAAGACCTGGGACGAGGTCATTGACTATGACCTTGGATAAGGGACTGAATAGGGAAGCTGCCAGAGATGGATCAGCATGGAGAACCATCATTAGGTGACAAGGCCTTCAAAAACAAAGGAACAATATCAAAGAATAAAGCTATATGGAAGAGGTGTTAGGGAGCCTTCTTACCTGATGAGAGTATGGGCCTTGGTAATTTTACTCTTGCTCTCACTTGACTGTCACTCGCGTGTTTTGTTTAGTGCCAGGACTCTTGCAAACTGCCGATGGTTGCGAACCATTTGGCTCCTAAGGTTTCAGATTTACGTGCCAAATAAATTTTTAGTAGCCAGACTAACTATGTGCTGAAATATTTGGAGCATTAAATCTATTTACATATTGTGATGATTAGAATCATATATTGGGGTTTGTTACTGGTGTATATTGTTGATTATTGGTCTGTTTTTAAACATTCAATGGAAACAAGGAAAGACTTAATAATCGATCACAACGTGCCTTTTTGTTCATTTAAGTGAGATTTACTTATTTTGTAGTTTACTGGGTTTTGAATTGGATGTATTTTCTCCTCGCCAAAAGGCGACTTGCACGTAGAATTTGTTTGCCGAAGGGAAAAAATACTCGCATTTGCGAACTGTGGCTCGCCAGACAAGAGCCCTGAGTGCAGTCTTATAATTAAGGTTTTTGTTTATTGGTGTTTAGTGCAGTTTTGTAAATGTTTGTCTTTTATTGGTGTTTAGTGGTTTCATAATTATGGTTTGTGGTTTATTGGTATTGTTTAATGCAGTCTTGTGATTACGGTTTGTTCATTGTCATTTAGTGCAGTCATATGTTGGGTTTGTGGTTTGTCATTTAGTGCAGTCTTATGATTACGGTTTGTGGTGTCATTTGGTGAAGTCTCATGATTGCGGTTTGTGGTTTGTCATTTAGTGCAGTCTCATGATTGCGGTTTTTGTATTTTAATCCTCTCGTTACCTATTGACACGGCCTGCGTCCTACCGTGTGTGAGTACTTACGACAGTCCTGGGTGCCCAAGGCTACACACACACACACACACACGTGCATGTGCATGCATGCGCACATCCTCATTATTCCCGCACACTTGATAGTACATTAACAGTTTTACCCTCACACCCATATTTATGCTTCAATATATATTTTTTTTTCCCTTATCCTGAATAAATGCACGTGCTTGTGATGTAAAAAAGATCAGTTGAATGTAAATTATGCTTTAATATATTATTTTACTTCAGTTTTATTAAGTTTTTTCTCAGAAATAAAATTTTTATGGTAAATGTTGCTGAGAAAGTTATGGGGAATGAATTGGCTACATTTTGGTGTGCAAAGAATTACTGTTGGTACGGAATGTGAAAGGAAAGGATTTTATGCTCGAGCAAGGGGCGATGCTGGGTGCGGTGTGGGTTGAGCGCGGTGAAGGAATATACGGGGACGCAAGTAGTGGTTCGTTCACGTCCAGATATCATTCCATAACGAAAAACAGGCCATTTCATTGGACGCAGCCGGTGTCAGCTGGTAACGAGCGGTTGAAATGTGTGCATATGCAGCCAGCGTCATTTGATAACTAACTGTTGAACTTTGCACAACACCCATAAACATGAAATGGTTAATGCAGTCTTACAGTTGATTTTTGTTGTTTACTGATTATGATTTTTTTAGCACAGCCTTATAATTACAGGCTTTTGTCATTGTCATTTGGTGGTTTTGTAATTGTCATTGTCAGTGCAGTGTTTTATAATTCCTACTTTGTGTTTTACTGCCACTAAGCTGTGAAATAACCTGCCAGAGGACAAAACTCTGGGTCAAGTTAACATGAAATGGGTATAGATAACAGGGGCAATAATCAGTACTGGGCAAAATAACTAAGGAAGATGTGTTAGGTGTCTCTCTAGCTAGTAAGAATATTATTGGTAGTGTTTTGTTTGAATCACCTGTTATATATATTTTTATTCTTTTCAGGATATGCCAAGACTGATATGGAATAGCGAAGATGGTTGTAGGAGTTTGAAGTGAAGATGGAAGAAGTTGAACAAGGAGTGAGTGAAGACGAATGGTCTTTTTGAATGCAGTGGAGCAAAGATATGGACAGCGTGTACGAAACCTTATGTAGCTGCTACCATCATGCGTGCCCTCGACATCTTCCGAGGTGAGACTTAACTTTCTCTGACACATTGCTTTGATTGCTTGTGACCTCAAAACACAAGTTAATTTTAAGGGCAAAAAAGTCAAGTTGGTGTAATGGTGAGTTAATCTATTGATCTATTGCTAGATGCTTTAATCTCATGAAGGATTGCCACAAACAATTCGCCTCCATGTGTCCGTCCCAAAAATAATCATACAAATTAATGGGTTGAAAATGAGGTGATGCAGATTCATAATGGTTGCCTGTTGGAAAGAACTTTTGTGCATGATAGTTGCTCACAGGGTTGATGGTAGCCAGGCATATACTGTAATATAAAGTGGAGTGACTTGGCATTAATATTGAATGTGCACACTTCGTATTGTTTATAAAGGCTTGCATGTTGGCCGTGGTCATGTATGTAATGGCGGCTTTCCATACTGCTCAATCTCAAGTAACCTTCATATTCTGTCCCATATCCCTGAAGTCACTATTGCGTTGTATAGTTTATAAAGGTTCCAGTGTGCTTATGTCGGCTTGGTCACCTAATGGCGGCTTTCCATTCTGCTCAATCTCTAGTAGCCACCCTATTCAGTTCCGTATCCATAGTGTCACACTGTTCAGTATTGTATCATTTAAAGACTCCAACCTGCTTGCATGTGTCAGTCTTTGTCAGCTAATGGCAGCTGTCCGTGCTGCTCAGTCTCTGGTAGTCTCTCTATTCAGTCTCTTATCCTTGAGGTCACACACCTCGTGACCCCATCCCAGATCTTTTTTAATCTGCTTTTCTGAACCCTACCCCCATTTCTAGTGCTCAGTAATTAGATATGCAGAGGTCTGAATTTAGTCTTTTGCCTGCTTGCTCATTACCTACAACATTTGAGATTTTTGGTGAGAAATTCAAAAGGGAAGAATTAAAACCATTCTGACACTAGTGAGATAGCGAGCATCTGGGTCATCCTATCAGTAAATGTAACTACGGACTTGTTACCTTTCTCCCTCAAGCATCATATTGAGATTTTGTGGTTAGGGAACGTACCAAGCCTTTTATCCAATTAGCCTGCACAAGAAAATACAAGAGTGAACTTTTGTCGGCTGTTAGCACGCACAAAAATATGGTTACAGTTGGTTGTGAAGTAATTAACAGATTATAGTGCTTATGTATTTTTTGTTCTTTGCTACTTAGTGAAATGGCAGATGGGGTGACATGGAGGCAATTTGTTTGTGGCCACCCCTTATGAGAATAAGGTTCCCAGCAACAGATAGATGCCACTTTATATATAAGGACATGAACTAGGACTCACACTCCATCTTGCAGGTTTGAGGCATCTAGCAATAGATAGATACTTTTTTCATAAAGTCCTTGGCTAGGCTGTTGAATCCTGAAAATAGTGATGCTAATTACCCTGGTGTACACCTTATGACACACCTTTGATTGGACCACCTTACCCCACTAGACAACCAGGCATCCAAACAGTAACTTATTCCTTTTCAGTTGCCATTATTTTTTTTAAGACCCCAATCCAGTGTAACTGTTGTGCTTTTACACCAGTTCGGCCCAAATTTTCGTCCTTCAGCTTGTTTAACGTAGCTCGGCGGCAGAGAAAGACAGTGCTACAGGTCTAAAGCCTTTCCCCAGCATTTCTTCCTGACTAGCATTGTATTCTGTTCCAAATCTGTTCTTGCATCTCAGCATTTAGGATGGAGAGATGTCAGTTTTAGGCCAAGTTAGAGTGAAAAGGGTATAGCTTTGTGTATACTTGCTTTCACCAGACCATTTTATTCAGTTTTTAACATTTCCCTTTATATCCTGTTGCTTAGTTATTAAATCTTCTCATCCCTGTTAGAAGTGTTATGATTCTTGTTGGTATTACTGCTTTATTTTGTAAGTGGGATATTTCAAAGGCTATTTGGCCAAGAGCCTTCAGAGCTGTCAGTGTAATCTGAAGACTGTCTGCTTCTTTTCGCCAAATATGGTACATCAGCCAGATATTGTGGAACATAAAATAATCGTCTGTACTGTCTCAAGAACCACTTTGCAATAGTCTTACCAAGCTGAAATTTTACTGCAATATAGCCTTAAAGCATTGCAGTTGATCATTATTCTGAGACAGCCTGGGGTTGAAAATTAAAACTTGTCCAGATATTCCGTGTCATACCATGAAGGATTAAAGCTAGAGCCACCTTACTTGATCTACTTAACTATGATGACTTACAGTGACATGCATATGACCTCAAGGTCCCATTATAGCTTGGCAGTGGTTGAGAAGTATCAAAATTGTCCTTGGACAAGTGGATGGTGTTAGTTATNAAATTATAATAATCATAAAAAAAAAATGTATGATCCTCTTGTACATTAAATGATGCCTGACACTACAGTATCGAGTCTACGATAATAAATTCTCAATGAAAATACAGACGATCATTGCTATTGATTATGATTTTTCCAAGTAATATTTTAGTAATTTCAACAGCTTATACCATTACTGTATCTCACACCTGGACACTGCAGTACAAAACCAAGTTCAGAATGACAACACTCTGAAAGTCCCTCATTTGTGTTATAGACATTCTTAAGCCAAACATCTGATCTCAAATTATCTTTTCAAAATAATTCATGTTAACACAAATTATCTTTCCAAAATAATTCATGTTAACAATCATAATAAAAAAAAAGTCTGATCTCAGAAAATTACTTCCCACAAAAATTCATTAGAGAAACACTGAAACTAAAAATCTTTATTTCAAAACCAATTTTTATTTATTTTTTGTTTTTCCCATCATCTAGTCCAGAGATTCCTCATGAGGAGCATAGGAGGCCGGGGCTAAGCAAGTTGGTATTTACATTTTAGATAAGTAACCAGTCTCACTCATCCCTGAATGGCATTACGTGAGCAATAAACCCCAACCACCCCTTGAATATAAACCTGCACCAGCTCAATCCGACTGGAGCGCTTCAATTACCCACTAAACCACCAGGCGCTATAATTTGGTGTTTCCTGGTGCACAAGAAACCATTTTTTTTTTTTTTTAATGCAAGGAAGAAGGAACCAAAGGCCACGGGCCTGCATACTGTTTCTTCCAAGAAAAAGCAAAAACAGTACAAAAGAGAGCCAAATTCAAGATCCGTTCAATTCGAGATGCCTGGACACACTGCGTTTGAAAGACTGGAGATCATAGGAAGTAGGAAATACAGACAGAGGAAGACAGTTCCAGAGTTGACCAGTTGCATAAATGAAAGACTGGGAGTAACGGTTAACTCTTGCATTAGAGAGTTGGATAGAAAAGGGATGAGAGTTTGTTGCTAGACGGGTACTATGTGCCCGTCGTAGAGGTGGAGGGATGCAAGCAGACAGTTCAGAGGAACAGTGACCATTGAAGTAGCGATAGAAGAGAGATAAAGATGCAACATTGTGGCGAAGAGACAATGGTTGAAGGGAATCAGTAAGAGAAGGAGAGTTAATGAGACGAAAAGCCTTTGACTCCACCCTATTGAGAAGAGCTGCATGTGGGGAGCCTCCCCACACATGAGAGTTGTACTCCATACATGGGCGAATAAAACCCGTGTACAAGGTCAACAACTGTGCAGGGGTAAAGAAAGTACGGAATCGGCTTAGCACACCTAATCTCTTGGAAGCAGATTTCACAAGAGATGTAATATGCTCTTTCCAAGACAAATCCTGAGAGAATGAAACCCCAAGCATGTTCAAGGATGATGCAGGACATAACTGTTCATTATTAAACACTAGTGGGTAATCCTGAGGAAGATTTTGTCGGGTCGATATGTGTAAGAACTGAGTTTTTGATGCATTGAAAATAACAAGATTATTTTTACCCCAATCAGAGATACGAGCCAAATCAGACATTAGGTGTGCCATAGCCTCATCTCTTTTTTGTTGAGGTAACTGCTGAGATGGACGTTGCGGGAACCGAATGGAAAGGTGAAGGGTGGAATCATCAGCATATGAGTGGATAGGGTTAGATGTACAGCTTAGAAGGTCACTGATGAATAAAAGGAAGAGAGTAGGTGATAGGACAGAACCCTGAGGAACACCACTGTTGATAGGTCTAGGAGAGGAACGATGGCCGTTTACAACAGCGGCTATAGAACGACCAGAAAGGAAGCTAGAGATGAAGGCACAGATAGAAGGATAGAAACCGTAGGAGGGCAGTTTGGAAATTAAAGATTTATGCCAGACTCGATTGAAAGCCTTTGAGATGTCAAGTGCAATGGCAAAGCTTTCGCCATAGTTCCGAAAGGAGGATGACCAAGAGTCAGAAAGGTAGGTGAGAAGATCGCCAGTGGAGCGTCCCTGACGGAACCCATACTGACGATCAGAAAGAAGGTTGTGACAGGAAAGGTGCTTTAAAATTTTTCTGTTAAGAACTGATTCGAAAACTTTTGATACGCAGGATGTTAAAGCAATTGGACAATAGTTAGAGGGTTGGGAATGGTCACCCTTCTTTGGGACTGGCTGAATGAGAGCAAACTTCCAGCAAGAAGGAAAGGTACAAGTTGAGAGACAAAGGCGAAAGAGTTTACCTAGGCAGGGTGTAAGCACAGAAGCACAGTTTTTGAGGACAACAGGAGGGACTCCATCAGGACTGTATGCCTTTTTAGTATTGAGGCCAGTAATGGCAGAGAACACATCAGCTGAAGAAATTTTAATGTCAGTCAATAGAAAGTCAGAGGGGGGAAGTGATGGAGGAATAGCACCGGAATCGTCTAAGGTGGAATTGGAGGAGAAAGTTTGAGCAAAGAGATCTGCTTTATCAGTAGAAGAAATAGCTACAGAGCCATCAGAGTAGAAAAGAGGAGGGAAAGATGATGAGGTAAAGTTGTTAGAAAGGTTTTTGGCAAGGTGCCAGAAGGAGCGAGAAGAATTCGAGTTGGAGAGTTGGGAACATTTAGCACGGATGAAATTGTTTTTAGCAGAGCGAAGAACAGACTTAGCACGATTCCGGGCAGAAATATATAAAAGGTGTGATTCAGGGGTGGGTTGGCTCCGGTACCTCTTATAGGCCCTCTCCTTGTTGCAGACAGCATTAGAACAAGCGTGATTAAACCAAGGCTTTCTTGCATTAGTCAGAGGATATGAGAAAGGAATGTATGCTTCCATGCCTGAGAGAATAACCTCCGTAATGCGCAAGGCACACTCAGATGGCTCCCGGCCATGGAAGCAATAATCTTGTCACTCAGTGTAAAGTCACCCATAGGCAGAGGGAAAAGGAAAGAATGAAGGAAAAAGAAAGAAGAGGGAGTGTTAAGTCCCCCATAGGCAGAAGGAAGAGGAATTAATGAAGGAAAGACAAGAGGAAGACGAAAGAATGAAAGACAGAAGAGGGAGTGTAAAGTCACCTGTAGGCAAAAGGAAGAGGAAAGTATGGAGAAAAGACAGAAGAGGAATTAAAGAAAAGAAGAAAGGGCAAACACCAGAGAGCAGCACTACACTAAGTGGATAGTGAGTGCCCCCATCTACCACCAAACATGTAACAAATTCAAATCCAAATATGAGATCAAACTCACCTTCCATATTATTTATAAGAAATACAAAATCACAATCACTTCAAAATAATTCATGTAGGTAATAAAATTCAAAAATAAAAAATCAGTGTATTGTAATAAGCAGAATTTTAAAGAGAGAGAAAGAGAGAGAGAAAGATGTACCAATACCAAAACTATTAGGCTGTTGTCCACACTTGATTTTCTTTTTCTTTCAAGGTTGTCAGTACACTTGGTCACTTATGGTTATTGAAACATCTTGTACTGTGCTTTAAGATGTAAAAAAAAATAAAAAAATAATTAAAAAAAGGTGTTTGAGTACAATTAACATCCATATACAGGGTGTCCATAAAGTTTCTTTACAATTTATACTGGGGTGAGGTTAGTCACTGACCTGATAAACATGATTACATATGAGTGTGTTGTCCCAGATGATTGGCTGAAGAGTGTAATTGTAAATGTGTACAAAGGGAAGGGTGATGCCCTGGAAAGGGGAAATTCTATCTACCTATCTACTGCCTGACGCCATAATCCTGTAAGGGGTGGCCATTTGACTATGAGTTATTTGTTTTACGGGGAGGGGCACCAACCCTCCACCAACCCACTTGTTGATATGTAGGGAGCAAGGGGGGGTGGGAATTACAGAGGTATAAAGCTCTTAGATCAGATAATGGAAGTAATGGAGAGAGTTCTAGAAGGTATGATTAGAGAAAGAGTGAAAATCGATGAGATGCAGTTTGGGTTTATGGCAGGCAGGGGGACCACTGATGCCATATTCATTGTTCGACAGCTTCAGGAGAAATACAGTAGGCGCGGAAAGTGTTGACGCCATCTTAAAAAAAGAAAACGTTCTTGTGGTTAGCAAGGAGAAACAAATAAATTAACACTCACCACTGAATTTAGTATTTACTGGCATTCCCCTTCACCTTTATTATCTTCTTAAGGCGTCTGGGGAGACTGATGGCATAGTTTTGCAGAACAGACGGACTAAAACTGCTCCATAGCTGCAGCCTCAAGTTTAGGCAAAGATGATGTGTCCATACTACGCAGCTGCCGCTTCATATGCGCCCATAAATTCTCAATATCTGGGCTGTTTCCGGGCCAATCTCGAATAAAGGGAACCTCACAGTCTGTTAGCCACTGTTTCACTGACTTTGCAACATGTGCAGGGGCAGAATCTTGCATAAATACTCTTGCTTTGGTTTTATCAAAAAAGTCACTTAAAACATCACATAAGAGCTCCAAATAATTGTTCTGATTCACTTTTTCATTTGCAGGTAGAATTACCAAACTACCAACACCATAATATGTAAAGCAGCCCCAAGCCATGAGTGAGGCTGGGTATTTAACAAACTTGGAAGTGTACTTAGGATCCAGGGGGTCACTGCCTGGTTTGCGGTACACTCGTGATGAAGGGGTACCAGTGACAGTAAATGTTGACTCATCACTCCAAAGCACAGTTTTCCATTGCTCCTCACTCCAGGCAAGATATTTCTTACAAAAATTTACTCTCTTTTTCTTCTGAAGTGCAGTTAGCAGTGGTTTTTTACGAGCACAAAAACTCCTGTAGCCCAGATCGTCATGCAACAGCTGCTGAACACTTCTGACAGACACATCTGCCAGCAACTGTGGGTTCTTTTCTTTTAAATCCCATGCTGTTAGCCTTGGATCCTTGCTAACTTGCCTCGAGATCAGCTGACGGGTCCTGAAGGTTGTCTTACGAGGTCTCCCAGGCTTGGGAAGTGGAGTGGGAGGAATGGCCTCCCCACTGTCCTTGAACCGTTTCACCAGTCTCTGCACTGTCCTCAGTCTAACACCATCTGATTTGCAATAAATGGGAGTTTGTGGCCAGCTTTGTATAAAGTAATCACTTCCACACGTTGTCCTTGCTTGTGGTTACTTTAGGCATGATGAGAATGTGGGAGGTAACCAAATAACTGTGTTATTTGAGTCAAAACATGCCCTCGTGGTGCATCACACACAGAGACAATCCTCCTCCTGTGGCTGCCCAAACATTACTGAGCCTGCTCCTGTGGTGCCAAACCTATCAAGCAGGGTTGCCAGCTCCCGTTGAAAAAGCGTCAGCTCATTTTGCATCACAGGGGAGGCTAGTATTGACCCTACTTCACTTAACGCGAAAAAGAATGACTATCTCTATCTATCTATCTATTGCCAGACGCCTCAATCCCGAACGGGGTGGCCACAAACAAATCGCCTCCATGTCACTCTGTCCCCTGCCATTTCACTACCACGCTCCCAACTCACACCCCCCTCTCTCATATACCTCTCCACACCATCCCTCCATCTCATCCTCGGCCTCCCCCTCCCTCTCGCCCCCTCCACCTCACTCACATACACTCTCCTCGTCAATCTTTCACTCTCCATCCTCTCCACATGCCCAAACCACCTTAACGTGTTTCTCCTAACGCTTCCCATCACATCCTCAACCACACCACAACGCTCCTTCACTTCCTCATTTGTTAGTCTGTCTCTCCATGTGACTCCACATGCTCCTCTCAAATAACTCATTTCCACTGCTCTCACTCTTGCCTTCTGTCCTTCCAACAGGGTCCAAGCTTCACTTCCATATGTCAGAGTTGGTATCACAATACTGTCATGTAACAACTTTTTCACTTCCATGCTCACCTTCCTGTTTCTTATCACTGCTTTCAACGAACCAGCAACCTTCCTTCCCTGCTGCACCCTTTCGAGCACTTCACCCTCCAGACTACCATCCTTACTTTCCGTGCCTACTGTATATTGGACAGAAAAGGGAATTGTATTTTGTTTTTGTTGATTAGGAAAAGGCCTTTGACAGAGTCCCTAGAGAGGTGGTGAAGTGGGCAATGAGAAAGCTGGGGTTGGAAGAATGGTTGGTTAGGGTGGTTATGGCCATGTACGTGGGTGCTCGCACCCAGGTAAGAGTGAATGGAGCTTTGAGTGATGAGTTTTCTGTGAATGATGGTGTGCATCAGGGGTCAGTTTTGAGTCCCTTGTTGTTTATCATGGTGCTTGAAGCCCTCTCACATGACTTCAGAGATGGACTCCCATGGGAGATGTTGTATGCTGCTGATTTGGTGTTGATTGCGGAGAATGAAGGGGAGGCGGAGGAAAGATTTAAGAAGTGGAGAGATGATATGGGGCACAAGGGCTTAAGGGTAAATGCAGATAAAACAAAAGTGATGATATCTAGGGTTGGTGGTGGTACAATCAGAGGAGAGGGAGAGTGGCCATGTGCAGTTTGCCACAAGGGTGTGGAAAGTAATTCCATCTTGTGTAGTGTTTGTGATAAATGGGTGCACAAGAGAAGTAGTATTATTAGAAGTAGACTGCGAGATAATGCTGATTTCATGTATGCAGCGTGTCGGGGAGAGCAGGTGGAGATTGTTAGGCGTGAGAGGGTTGAACTTGCTGGTGAGTCTCTTGAGTGTGTGGAGGAGTTTTGTTATTTGGGAGACATGTTATGTGCCGGAGGTGGGGCTGGAGTTAGCTCGGTTGCTAGGGTGAGAAGTGGTTGGAAGAAGTTCAGGGAGCTGTTGCCTCTCCTGACACTGAGGGGACTCTCCTTATGTGCTAAGGGGTCTTTGTATGCAGCATGTGTTAG
>JAGKTI010007282.1:0-10352 GCA_018397915.1 Birgus latro
GGCCAGGTCGGGGGTTACTGATCATGTGCATAATTACATCAAAGTCTTCTTCAACGACAGGATCAACGACAATAATAAGAAAGTAAAGCATGCGTTACTTTCATACACCTTCCATTTTCTGCCGCAGGTAAAATTAGTTACTAAATAGGTGACGGTTGACTTATTAAAACTGACTATGCTAAGGTGTATGTAAGATCATAATAGTTAACTGATATTTATGGAACACCTGTAATTGTTAGGTGTGATTAACCAGCATCACACATTTAAACTGGAGGTGATGCAGAAACGTCAGGCATGTTCTTTCAATTTCAGGAATATCGTCAGTTACTAGCGGCTTAATCACACCTTCGCGCTCTCAGTTTTAATAATACAACCCTGAGAGTTTACTGTAACGGTTTAAGAAGTCGACAATAAACACGCCTGGTAAACTGGCAAAAGAGTTTAAGGACTGGCTGTCAGAGATAAATCTATTAAACTTGCATTCCTTACTAAGCTCCGCCTTCACTTAAGATGGGAGGCGTAACTTTTTATCTTACAGAAAACACATTTAGTGGAATTAATATATATTTTTTTCGGTCTGAGCTAGGAATTTGCAGATCGACAGGTGAAGGGCATTACTCAGAGAAGCTAGACAATATGATCTCGTGTTGTATGGTAAGGGAGACAGCTCTATATGTTACCGCATGTGGACGGCTGGGAGTACAAGACAGTTCTCACTTATTCTTCAACATGTAATTTCATCAGCATCAGTAATTCTTTGCCCTAGTGATAAACATTTAAATCCGTGGCATTATTATTATTACTGTACTAATTCTTCGATTAAAATTATCATTATAAATACCAGTCATTAGTGTCAGAATATAAATACTTGCATTATCATCAACAATCCCTGGCTATCTCTGAGAGCGGTGAAAAATATGCTACATACTTATATCCTGAGTATCTTGAAAGGCAAAAAATAGAGGCGGGAGTTTCTGTTTGTATTCTCCTGAGGGATTTGGAGTCCTCATCGCTAAGTACGTGGTTTTCAAGTAACTTCGTACCTCCAACAGTACAGGAGAAAAAAAAAACACACCTGGGGTTTCTCCTCTTTTGTTCTCAGATATATCAAAGACCCTCACTACAGATTCCTCCACTCAACATAAACAAGGGAAAGCGGGTCAGAAAGAAGAAGAAATCAGTCATTAGAATAATTATCATTACAATTATCAAAATCAATATAATCAGAAACACTATCACCTTAACATCAATCCTGGCAACGGAGCAAATCACTACAAAAAAAAAAAAAATAAATAAATCAGAAAATGTCAGAGGACCAGCCTCCCCCTTTCTCAATGATCCATCAACCCCCCCGCTGAAGAGTAGCCGGGGGAAGGTCACGTGGGAAGACCCGGTGCGGCGCTAAAAGGTCAGAGGGCACGGCAGGGGAAAATACCCGCCCTGGAAGAAGAGGACCAATCCTATCAACAACAGGACTTCTCGTCACTCAAGGCCCATGAAGGGGGCACCAGCGCAAATGCCGAGGGGAGGAGAGAGTGTGGAGGACTGTGGTCAGAGTCACTAACATTGTCGTAGCTTTGTCTTCAGATCAGAGTGCAATTAACTCCATTACCACGACGAAGCTTTTTTTTTTTTTTAAATTCAGCTTACCTGATGATTTTATTTAGGTAAAGACCTCTTGTGCTGAAAAAGTTAATATATGCTATGTCTAACCCCTCTAGCTCAAGAAGTCCATCCTGAGGTGAATGATCTCAATGGAGGTAATAAAGTGCAAAACGTCATTTTAGTGGAGGGATTAAGGAGAAATCTAATCCACAAGACATATACTCTGAAAGACTTTTCATGACCTTCTGGGCCATCCCCTTAACCCACCTGATTGTCATTTCCAAAGCACTATAACCTCTATGAGCATCCTGGTTAACACAAGAGGTGCAGTATTTATAACGTTAAAAAAATTCTTAGTCATAGTTCAAAAATTCTTAGCAAGATAATCGTAAACTGCGCTGTGACCCCTGCTACTGGTCAAAAAAAGGGTGGTCAGATTCCCAACCGTACAGTTCTGGGAAGCTGTGGAAGTGCGAAGTTCGTGAGTAAACATCAGCTAATACGTCCGAAGGAAAACTCGCTTACTGCACTTCTGGTTCGTGAGTAAACATTAGTTGATTCGTCTACTGGAAACTTCCTTAATCTCCTGCTTCGTGACCGTTGGATATAGAAAATTAAGGAGATGGTCAACAAAAAGACCAAGGTTAGTGGGAGCAACATGTCAGGAACCACCTACCCTTCAAGCAAGATTGACATTTTTTCCAAAATTTCGGCAAATAATGAAAGGTTCAAGCTAAGGAAAGGAAAAATGACCACCTGAAAGAATATATCATAGACAGATTTGGCAGTTACTGTAAGTTCACCCTTATCAATATTCTTGATATACAGGTTAATAAAGGTAATGATCCGAACTAAGGAAATAATAATGAAAGAGCAGGAGCATCATGGAGGTACTAATCAGTATCAATCGTAGCCCCTAATTTTTCCACCATTCAGGCTAGTAATTAAAGGTTCAAAACTATTACGGGATGTGAGCTAAGAACAAAACAGACTAGAAGCAGACTTGGCCACATCATCTAACCCCAAAAGCAACCTTGATACTTTTTCTTAAGTTGGTTAATAATTGGAAGGAGCAAATCTAACGAAGAGAAAAAAGGATTTAGAGGGCGAGAAAATATGGACCCATCTAGAATAAGTCGTGATAATTTTCTAGCTCCTTGGTTCATAATCACCAGGTACGAATCTAATGAAAGAAAAAGGGCCAAAAGGGTAAATTAGATGCACGCAAGTACCTCAAATCCAAGGCCGATGGAAGGTTAAGGGTTCATCATGCACGCAAAGTACCTGATGAGCCGGGACACCATGACACTCTAATCACAACGCAACCCAGCACAACATTAACAAACTAACTTGACCAACTTTGGCCAAGACGACATACGAAATATAATCCAACCGTATGCAATTAACTTAACATGACCGTACCTAACCTATCCCCTACGAGATTTGCCTAACGGACTTCATCCCTCCAAGACCATCCTAATCTAACCAAGCCTAATTTAACCCAAATAGATTCACCTTTAATCTTAACCAACTAAGCTAACTCAAGCTAACAGACTAACCTAATTTTTTGTAGACTAACATAGCCTAACTTTGTCTACTACTGAGAGACTACCCTAACCTACAAATAACGAAGTACCCTTATAGATATTAAACCTTTGAGAGAAGAAAAAGTGGTGAAAAAGAGTAGATGGGAAATAAGATAACGGGTTGGGGCGTCGGTAGCGTGTGTGTGCAATTAATCATCCTGGAGAGCCGTCTAATCCCTCTAATCGTCACCAGGAAGGGTTGAATCCAGGCAAGGACTCTCTCCCTACCCCGTCAACCCTCCATTACCCTCCTTCAACCCTCCACTACCCCCCTTCAACCCTCCACTAACCCCCCACAACCCTCCACTACCGTCCCTTCACTATTCAGGATCTGTGCGAATTAGGACATAATCATAGGTGGTATTCTCGTGCGTTACCTCCTCCACTCCAAAGACTTTTTTTTTTCTTAATGGGTACACCTTAGGAAGGACTTGTATTACTAAACGTTTTAATAAAGGGCATATCCAACCCTTCCATCTCGGAATGTTCCCCTAATTTGAATACAATCGTCTTGAGACAGCAAGGAAAAAAAATAAGAATGGGGTCCTCTGGGTGAAAGGGTACGACGAAGCTTGTTATCCTGTAGTACTGAAAGATTTACATACATTCTCCAGTAATCCCTCTGCTACAAGTCCTAAGATTTTTTTTTTTTTTTTACAGAAGAGGAAAGAAAAACAAATTTTAAAAAATAATCTAAATCGTGTAAAGGCGTTTTGCAGTGGTAAAAATATAATACTGATGGGGCTAACACCACTTCCGTAAATTAGTTTCTGCACATGACTCGTGAATATTCTCGTGCATGTAAATTATGTATTCAGAGTCGAAGATAATAAAGACAATTACAATATCACTATTAAAGTACAACACGGAAAAATGTATCACTAGGGATTAAAATGCTCGGGAGTCTGCTGAGCCCATGAGAATCGAGCCAGTGGACTCGTGGGAGAATGTAATATGCAACAAGGTGAGTAAGGTGTCCGGGAAGAGCACAGAAGGTGTAAATCAGCGAGCAGAACCCGGTGATTACCACGCCACTCACCCTGATCCCAGGCGTGATAACGGGCAGATCTGGTTCAGGGACTACGCTGAGGTGAGGGCAAGACTACCACTGTGTACAATCGAGACACCTGCATAATCCCAGAGTTAACCTTAAGCTGAGGTGGGGTCAGACTACCAACGTGTACAATCAAGACACCTGCATAATCCCAGAGTTAACCTAAAGTGTCTGCAAACTCCTTGGTCATTCAGTAACCTACCTTTCTATACATGCTAACATCAGCTGATTTTATTAAACTTGGAAGACTTATGAACTAGATGAGTTACATAACATTCAGTAACATTTTCTGGTAGGAGGATCTCATAATGTACTTGTTTGGTTAATAATAAGACTAGCTTAAATCTCGGAACGTAACTGTGGCAAAGAGGTTATGGCTCAACTTCGACACTGTGTAAATGGGTAATCTTAGAGCTCACCGAAAATGGTAGGGAAAAAAAAAATCCTCCAAGCACAAAACCTAAACGGCATACTGTCTAGTGCCAGACCCCTAATCCATGTCTTCATTCAAAGTGACTGCGACAAAAATGGTTGCAAGGCTGTCTAAGATCAAGCTGAATACGATCCATCTTGTCAGACGCATAATCCCGGAATTCACCCAAAGTGGCCAGGACAAAAACGACTCAAAGCCCCTCTTAGACCAAACACTATCATCTGCTTGACGCTTAATCCCTGAGTTCACCCTGAATAGCCGTGACAAAACTGCCTCCAAGCCGTTCTAAGATCAGACCTGTCCATATCTTTTGTCCGCAGCCCAATCCCTGAGTTCATCTATGGTGGCCACACAAAAACCCCTGTAGGCTCTTCAATCGCCGCTTGTCACCGTTGCCTAACTCACGTACTTTTCACTTGCACCCTATGATTACGATACTAGCCCTCTCATTACCAAAAACTTTGCTTCAGACTAGTTTGCCAATCCTCCGTTCTGAAAGCCATTTACGTCTACAATATTCACTACTTAGCTCCATCTGCGTTATCGTTCAGCCAAAATTTTACTACTTCTGCTTCTCACTGGTCTCTGCCATCTAAATTTCTGAAGATGATAGAAACGCTATGTTAATCTTCTCAAAGACGACCCTCTGATATGATACTTCAGAGGGGGGATGTAATCGACATATAAATGGAGTATTAGGCGAAATTAAGTACCTGACAGCACGTTACACTAAATGGATAATAAATTGGAAAGGCCAATTAATTATCAGACAAAAACTCAAAACCACTTAATAATTCAACAGTCTCCCCTCGCCCCCCGAACAGACACACACCAAAAATGGGCCCGGTAGCCTATTAAGTGCCCGGGTGAACCTCTTGTCCTGACGAAGCTGCAACGTCAACACACGCAAAATCAACAGCACATTAACCGCTTTAGTCTGAGGGCGGCATTTGTTAATTTCTTTTTGCTGTTATCAGACGATCTTTAGGTAAGCACCGTAACAATGAAGGGGTTAATAAGGGCTACAGCTAACTCCTTTCAATTCCAACAATCTCTCTCAACCTGAACAAGATCACCTGAGAAAGCATCAATGAAATAAGGACGTCATCGTATTATGGGGTGAACTCCTACATCCCGAGGCCATATTCTGAATGACGCAACAATTACATTCAGCGTACGAGAAAACTGCCTCGAGGTACAAGGGTTTACTATTTCTTATTCCTAAAATAGCGTCAGGTAACCATTACATGCCAGTGTTGGCTCCCCGAAGGTGTGCTGTTGATTAAAAAAAAAAATACTGTAAACAAAATGTCTGATATGAGGGAAAATACGATACTATATAGGTATCACATCCAGCCCACAACTGGAAGAAGCCTAGTTCGATTCTCGGGTTGTTCAGACTTCAGAACAAAGTTTGTCACCCTCTTGTCTCTACTCACCCAGCAGTGCAGCTGGGCGTTGGATACAACATCGACTATTATGGGCAGAACTCTAGAGGATCTTTGAAAATTTGCAAAACCTGTCTACCATAATGATCCTCGCTGTTAAACATGTATCCTATGCCATCTTCTAAGGCAATCACTTTAATTGTTCCCCATCCTTCAAAATGGATGTGGATAACCTATCAGAAACACGGATGAGTCTGCCGAGAGTGCGAAGTGCCAATCCGTTGCTGCAGCCTGGGAGCGACCGTGCAGGCGATGGTGATGGTGGAAAAGGAGCTGTCAATCAGTTTTCCCCAGGTATGTACAGAAAAACACGGGGAAGCGAGGTGCTGAGAAGTGGGGACTGACAACAAAATTGCTGATGTGTATAGCCACGGAATTCCCCGCACCACCACTTTATTTATTTTATTTATTACAAAGTTTTTTTTTTTTTTTTTAGATATCAAGATGTAATGGGCTGGTAATGAGTATTCTTTCTTTCTTTCTTACGCAGTTCGCACTGTGGTGGTGGAATTATATACAGTATCGTATATATACAGTATATGATGTAAGGAAAAGATATTTTTATGGCAAGATGCTATGAAATTAGCAATGCAGCATTACAAAATGGTGATGGATTATGCATACCATTACTGCAAGGTAGATTATATCAAGTATTACAGGTAAATGCAGCTAATGAGTTGTTGTTAAGACAATAAAAACGGCGGTGCAGTTGATGGTGATTACCCTTGCATGCATATAAAATCAATAATCCATTCTACCCCCAACGAAAAATATAATCCTACGGTGGAAGGTACGTGCTGTGACAGGAAAAAGCCGACGCCCACTACCACATCATAAAGCAATGAAGATCCACACCCCTGACCTACTCCAAACCACAGACAGACAGACAGACAAATAGATAGACAGATAGACGGACAGACAGACAGACAGGCAGACGGACCAACTACCCTTCTTTTTCCGGTCTTTCCTTCCCTTGCCTGACGTAAAAACAGCCACAAAACCGCAACATATGCATACACGTGCCTCTGACATAAAGCATGCAGGCTAAAATAAGAGTCTGTGGTATTCCTGTCTATTTCTGGTGCACCTACACAAAGAAGCAAAGGCGTGATGTTAATTACATGAAGGAAGCTGACGGACTGTCCAAATGATGATAACACGGGAACAACAGTCTACAAGAATACAGCACTCAGAGAGATCACACCTCCGCCAACGCCTGTACCACACAACTCTGATTCCCACCAAAATCTGAACAACTTTTCCTTGGCCCATGACCCACATATCCACAAAATTTCACTGAGACCCATTAAGGACCTTTTTTAGATATCTTTCTGACAAACAGACAAGTAGGGGTGAATATATAACTTCCTCCAACGTTGGCGGAGATGATAAAGCTTGAGACGCTGCAAATATGAGTCCAAGGCTGACATTTCGTACAGCAAGCGACTGAAAACGAACACAAACTAGATTACATTTCCAGTTAAATATGACCAGCATGTAGGGAGCTTTAGGACAGCTTTTACGGGTCTGATTTTGACGATGCAAAGTTACAGCTGGCTACACCGTTACTAATATTTCAATGACACACCTGCAAGACTGGTTCAGACACCGTAAGCTCAGCAGACAATTAGTGCAGTGCTGAACTGTATTTGTACTGGAAGACTGCTGATTTGTGTTTATTCACCCCGAGGACGCCTTTCTTTTCATTTTGTTTTTGTCAACGTCAGACGATTTTAACTATTCTACTGAACCCGCAAGACAGTCCTGTGGTGAAGGAGTTACTAAAGGTACCGTAATAACAAACGTCCTAAACTGGAAGTCTCACTAAAGCTCAATACAATCGTCTGGAGGCGGTAAGAACAAAATATAACAGGTCATCCCACTGAAGGGGTTAAGTCATGGCAAGCTCAATAAGATGAAAAATGGAATAATTAAGTTTCATTCCTAAAATCATGGTAACCTAAAAAAAATTACATTAAAAATGAATTAAAGTTTCAGTTTATCAGCTTAGCCTACATTTTGACAGACAGGGTAATATAACAAGTTTGTTGTGCATTACAAGTTGAAATACAAAAATGGAAAAAATAAAAATAAAAGTAAAAAATAGAAGTCTGACAAAAATGTGGACATAAATCTACGAAAACGCTGTAAAGAAGAGAAGAGAAAATCTAAAAGAAAAAGATTCAGTGAGAGGGAAAAACTTGCAACAAAGGTATCAAGAGTTAGATTGTGCAAGCAACATAAAGGTGCAAGACTGGACGAAATATATATGAAGCTCTGAGTTAAAGAAACGTAAATCTGTTCAGCTATACGTCTCTGGCTTTACTTTTTGACTTCATTCAGCGACACACAATGGTGCAGAGAGAAGACTTGTAGGGAGGAGTGCATGATATGTGACAATGGTGGGGGAATGATCTGAGACGCCTGGTAAGGGTGGTGGACAGACTGTATGAACAAGCAGACTGTATGAGTGAGCAGAATGTGTAAATGAGCAGACTGTATGAACAAGCAGACTGTATGAGTGACCAGACCGTACGAACCCCTTCAGTGCGATAACTGTTCATCTGCTGTGGCGAGATTGACCAGTATCTTCATCATCCTGGTCACACGTCCTTTGTCCACTTATCAGAATCGATGAGTATAATTCCAAAGAGACAAAGGAGGTCCAGGTTTTCTAGTCAGTGGTCCATATATTCAAAGCTAAACATCTGTGTAATATGGGTAGAAAACACTGCCTTCAAGTAACCTGGATCTACACTTCGGCAGAAAGATGGGAAGAACTGGACGAAAGAAGGAGAATAAAAACTAATTCACTGTCCTCAGCTACACGGAAACGCCTGGAGTACTGGATATTCACAACTTCAACGCTACAAAGTATTTTTACAGTATTATATTCTGCGGTGCTAAACTTTTTTTTTTTTTTCCCCAGCTAACAAGAAACTTAGAATCGGTTAAAATCTTCTGCTCGAGGTGTCTCTTCAAAGCTGAATAAAATCGTCTGGCGGTGATAAGAACGTGAAAAACAGGCGAGTATACTAAAAAAAAAAAAAAAATCAAACACCCAGTAAATAATAAACGAATAAACCCAGGCTGATTAAAAAAAAAATATGAAAGTACCCTATAAAGTAAGAACCAGGTACCTTACGACACAGGTATGAAAGGTGAAAATACCCACTGATGGATAATATGCAGCCTTGTAATTCGTACCCCCAGTGTACTAAACCTGCATGGCCGAGACGGAGGCCAGGAAGTTATGTGCCCATTCAGGATGCGCTCCGGGATAATGCCGAGAGCCACTTCGGGGTTTACGTTCAACTATTATATTTTTTCACGACCACAGTGTACTTTTTACGGTGTATCCTTTCTTTTTTTCCCTGTCTCTTTTTTTTTTCTGCTTTCTCCAGTACCCTGTTTGCGTAATTTTTATGGGGGGAAATGTAGGGTATTCTGTATATATTATGCTTCCCAGTTTTCTCCAACAGCTCTAAGTTACGCAAAAAGGAACTACGAAAAAATGATAAACGAAAAATTACGCATCATCGGAAAACATCACTATGGTCGTGGAAAATTTTTAAATATACTTTTCGAGGGTAAGATTACGGAATATGATAATTACGTGGCTTGTAGAATCAACGCACCTGTTCCTTATGTATCGTATTATATTCAGAAGCAATACAATATACAAAAATATTCAGTAATCTACATACAACGCACACATTTACACAAACAAAGTAAAAATCAGGCAGCCAATGCACTTATGCACATGCACACGTACACAAACTTGTGAAAAAACACTCACGTACCAGCACGTAAAAACACTTCAGTGCTCGTGCAAGGACACAACTCTCCCTCTCCCTCCACCCATCTCTCCCCCTCCACCCATCTCTCTCCCTCCACCCACCTCTCTCCCACCTTCAGCCTCTCACCCACCCTCCACCCCTACACGATGACAGTTACTGAACCTCTTAAAACAAGCTAAATTCTTTAACACAAACAAACGCATTAACACTAAGATCCACACAAACACATTCTCACACACTCCCCCCTCCCCCCACACACACATTTTCACCCCCCCCCACAAACATTTTCACCCCCCACACACACACACCTTCACACACTTCCCTCCCCCCATACACACACTTTTACACACTCCCTCTCCACACATACACACTTTCACACACTCCCCCTCCACACACACACACACACACACACAAACACACACACAC